>CAUYQV010177131.1:0-12774 GCA_963574575.1 Galagoides demidoff | reverse complement strand
AAATAACCAGGCATTGTGGCAGATCCCTATAGTCCCAAGTACCTGGGAGGCCAAGGCGAGAGAATCACTTAAGCCCAAGAGTTTGAGGTTGCTGTGAGCTGTGATGCCATGGCACTCTACCAAGGGTGACATAGTAAGACTCTGTCTCAAATAAATAAATAAATAAATAAGTTGAGGTCAGAAAATCGCTAGTGGATAACTGTTTATTGTGTTGGTTGTTAATGATTTTGCAGTGTCATCTTTGACTCACAGTTATAAATCAAAGTACACCAAGTTCAAGACTATTTAGAGGAACTAGCACGTATAATAGTACTTGGTAATCTCTGAGAACTGCGCAAAACTGAAATGTTATTATAACATCATTGTTACTTATAGCTGTCCCAAATGTGTGATTTTCCTGACTCTCGTAAAAAGATAAAGACCTCAGAGGTCTTCCAGTTCCTTGCCAATGATACCACTAACAAGTAGAAATAATTTTCTCTTCCCATTTCATCATAGACTCTGATCAATAGTGAGGGCCAGAAATGTAAAATTACACAATCCATTTTTTTTTTTTTGAGACGGAACCTCAAGCTATCCCCCTGAGTAGAGTGCCATGGCATCACAGCTCATAGCAACCTCCAAGTCCTGGGCTCAAGCGAGTCTCCTGCCTCCGCCTCCCAAGTAGCTGGGATCACAGGCGCCCACCACAATGCCCGGCTATTTTTTGGTTGCAGCCATCATTGTTGTTTGGCGGGCCCGGGCTGGGGATTCAAACCCGCCACCTTAGGTGTACGTGGCTGGTGCCTTAGCCGATTGAGCCACAGGCACCGAGCCACACAATCCATTTTTAAAAAAGAAAAACATGTATCCTTTCAATGGCAAGATAAAGTTTGGGTGGCCAAAAGAAAGTCCCTCAAAGGGAAACCTTATCATTAGTGGATACTGGCATTTCAGACAAAAATGGCAGCTAACTGTAGCTCGTGGAGGTTGGTCCTGATGGAAGCCTGCCCAACCTCTTCCCATTCCACGGGGCCCCCAAACCTGCCACCAGGCAACTGTGCCACGCTGCTAGATGCACGCAGCTCATCTGTTGGGAATACAAAAACACCGAGACCCAGGCTTAGCAACATATCCTGAGAGCCAACCTCACATGCATGTGATTTGTGTAAATATGTCTGTTTGGCTTCGAGAGATTTTGTGAACTGGAAACATAGAACAGCATTCTGAGTAAGGGAAAGATTGAAAAGAGAGTGACAAATGCTTGAATGGTTCGCTCTGTCCCAGGAGAATTTTGCCATGCTTATAAATTTATTATGTAATCACATTAAATTGACAGTTACTAAATATGAAGTACAACGGCACATAGTAGGGACTCAATAACTGTCCTACCTGCCCTTGTGATTAGCAAACTTTGAAGACAAGATCTAGAATAAATGGCCACCACAAAGAGAAACACAATTAGAGACGTGTAAAGATTCTCCTAAGAAACTGCACATGGGGCAGCCCCTGTGGTTCATGGGTAGGGCGCTGGCCCCATATACTGAGGGTGGGCAGGTTCAAATCCAGCCCCGGCCAGCTAAAAACAGCAATGAGAATTGCAAGAAAAAAAACAGCCAGGCATTGTGGCAGGCACCTGTAGTCCCAGCTACTCGGGAGACTGAGGCAACAGAATTGCTTGAGCCCAAGAGTTTGAGGTTGCTGCGAGCTATGATGCTACAGCACTCTACCGAAAGTGACAAAGTGAGACTCTGTCTAAAAAAAAAAAGAAAGAAAGAAAGAAAAAAGAAACTGCACATCTACCCTTTACTTAGGGTCTGAGGTATCGGATATTCACTTATGCAGAATCAGAATGAATGGCCTTGAAGGCAAATCAGCCCTGACATAACATATACTCTTAGAATAGGCTATGTTAACCCACAGACACTCAGAAACACTACTTGGGGAAAGAATAGATGGGTGATATCAGAAAGGATCTGTAGCTTCTAGATGTGGTTTCAAATCAGTACAAGTTATGAAGCTGCACCAGCCCCAAATATCCTTAGCATTTAGCTATCCCACAAAATAAAATTCTGACTTCAGGGTAGTAGCAAGGAAAGAGATATTTTCCTTTCAAAACACTATGTTAGAGCCTCAGTCGTCACTGTGGAAGATAAATCACAGTTCATCTCTAGCATTTATCAAAGCCCTCAAAGCATAGGCATTCAATGTTTATTAGATTAATGAATCTCAGTTTTTTGGGAATGTTTGATAGTTGGTTCCAAATAGAGATGATAGATCAAACAAATGCATCTAATTTGACTCCCTCCAGAACCCCACTAAAACCCACAAGGACAAGGAGAGCAGGAGAAGAAGCACTAGCAAGAGAATTTTGGAGGCTAAAGTGCAGACATAAAGGACTTGGCAGACCTTAAATAACCCAATACTAAGTTAGTGGCAATACTAACAATTATTACCCAATACTGAGTTAGTGACATTGCAATCTTCTCTGGATATGGAGGGAAGATAGAGTGATGAAATGAAGGAAGTGGTTGGGAGTTATTAACTACTTAAGAAGTAGTAGTACTTTTACATCCTCTTTCCCCACTCTTGTGCTGAGTGACTGTCCCTCCTCTGCCCCAATAGAAACAAAAAGTAGGGTCTGGCGTGGTGGCTCACACCTATAATCCTAGCACTCTGGGAGGTCTAGGCAGGTCAATTGCCTGAGCTCAGGAGTTCGAGACCAGCCTGAACAAGAGCAAGACCCCCATCTCTACTAAAAATAGAAAAAACAAGCTGGGTATTATAGTGGGTGCCTATAATCCAAGCTACTGGGTAGGCTGAGGCAGGAGGATCACTGCACCCAGGAGTTTGAGATTCCTGTGAGTTATGACTCCACAGCACTCTACCAAGGGCAGCAAAGTGAGATTCTGTCTCAAAAAAACAAACAAAAAAAAATAGAAGCAAAAGTTTATCCTCTTCTTAGCAATAGCTGATGGGGCTAGGGACTTCTAGAGAGAGAAAAAAAGGATTAATTAATGTAGACATATTACATACTGACATCCTCTCTAATTCCTGATATGTTAGCAGTCAAGCCTTACTTTCCAAGCAGAACATGGGAAAGACTTCTCTCAGGAACATGACCAGCACCAGAGGAAAAAAGTCCCTAAAGAGAATGAGATGGGAGTAGAATGGGGTGAGGTGGGAATTCCCCAACAAAGAACTTGCTCATATCACCTTATAGCAAAGCTCATGGTTAACAGATCTTCACCAAAGCACAGAGATTCTAATCAACTTTTTACTCTCCATCCTTAAATATGAGTGGGCAACTCATATTACCAAGCATGGGAGGAAATGCACTAACATGAAAGATAACAGAAAGTCCTGAATCTCCAAATGGGAGGGCTTATGGAGGGCTCTCAGGTCCACAAATAGACCCATACAAAGCATATTACTGTGAAATATTAGAACACTGGGTACAAAGACAAAATACCCCCAATTCCAAAGACAAAAATCATATGCCAAGAAACATGAAACCAACACCAGGCTTCTCAACAACAGCCCTGAAGGTAGAGGACGGGTGGAGCAATGCCTCCAAAATTCTGAAGGGAAATTCCCTCCAGTCTGGAGTTCTCTACCAAGCCAAACTGGTTTTCAAGAATAAAGGAAAGAGGGCAGCGCTTGTGGCTCAGTGAGTAGAGCGCTGGCCCCATATACCGAGAGTGGTGGGTTCAAACCCAGCCCCGGCCAAACTGCAACAAAAAAAACATAGCTGGGGGTTTTGGTGGACGCCAGTAGTGGACTATGATGTAGTTCCAGCTACTCGGGAAGCTGAGGCAAGAGAATCACCTAAGCCCAAGAGCTGGAGGTTACCATGAGCTGTGACCCCACAGCACTCTACCGAGGGCAACAAAATGAGACTCTGTCTCTAAAAAAAAAAAGACTAAAGGAAAGATATACATAAATTCTCCAAAAGCATTCTTTCCCTTCAAAACCCTATGTGTGTTTCCTTTCAAACACTATGCAGCCTCTCTCAAGAAGATAATGGAGGATGTGCTAAATTAGAAAGACGGAGTAAACCAAGAAAGAAAAACGTACGGGTTGTAGGAAAGCATCAAATCCAACTAAGGAAACAATTGAAGCAAGTCCTCAGGATGATAGTCTGTTAGCTACGTACCCGATGGGGGAAGCCACAAGTCCAAATTGGAGCAATGTGGCTCAAGAGAAACCACACGCTGACGGAAGTCATCGCTAGGATGTCAACTGCCCTCATACTGCTTTTTAAAATACACAGATGGAATCCTGGATGAGCCTAATCAGGCTGTTATTTGTATTTTTTTTACCTTATCTATGCTTTGATGGTGTTTCTGTCCTCCTATCCTCCTGTCCTCCACTATGACCTACTGCCTAGATGACCTGAGGACAGTCATTAAACCTACTTCAGAACTAGAGCTCAGCTTTGGTGAACTTAGAAGCAGAAAATATAGAGCCACCCTCTCCCGCATCCATAGTCTTGCCAGATGTCCCAGACACAGACCACTTTTCAGTTGCTCCAGTGGTAGTAGGTTCTGTGTTTCCCAGATGCCACCCCTGACCTCACTCATTGATTTCTCCAGAAATGGCTCTTATACATTTTCATGGATGCCGAAGTCAGTTTATGATCCAGAAATTCTGTTCAGCCTTCAGTCTTTGAGATCTTGTTTAACAGCACCATCGTGCCATTTTCTTATGCATCTGGGTTCGTGGTTGCTTCTCAGTTTCACACTAACCACGTATAGTGGGGGGACAAAAGACTTGAGGAAAAAGAATATCTAATAGGGGCATTTCTTACATATTTCAACTCTATCCTTTCCTGGCACTTTGGAGACGGTTTCCTCAGGATTCAGGCAATGAGTAATGAATTTAAGTAGGAGAGTTTGTGTAGTAGAAAAACAGCCCCAATGGGCCATGAGCAGACAGAAAAAGCCCCATCTTCTCTGGCTCCACTTCATGCCCTACCCCAGTTCCACTTGGCTGCCAAAATTGCCAATTCCAAATCTCCACTTACTGCCAGCATGCTGACCCTTTCCAGGAAAACAAACCACTAAGCGATAGCCGCACTAAAGATTTGATAAGGAGAAGGAGCTAAGTCCAAAATGCCAGCCCTCCTCATTGTTCCTCCTGTCCACCAGGTCCCTCCACGGCTTAACACCTGCCATGGAGCCCTGTGCCCCATCAGTGGATCTCAGCATGGGGCACAAGGCTCTTTATCAGCTCACCTCTGCCTGTCTCACCAACCTCCCTTGCTGCCCCTATAGCCTTTTTCTCTTGGCCACAGCAATATTCAACTACTTGGAAATTCCTCAATACTGTGTTCACAACTCTCTATTTTGACCTGGAAATTTTGTCTTAGCCTGCTCCTCTTCTGGTTGATATTTCAAGAAGGCCTGCCCTTCCTCTTTGGCTGGTGAATGCCTGCTTATTTTTAGTACTCATTTTAAGCATAACCTCCTCCAGAAAGACATCCCTGCCTTAGCCACTGGATGAGATTTGCTTCTCCTGTGCATATCTGTGCCTACCACATTGGAATGAGAATGATCTCTTTATTTTGAAGAGGTCAAATCCCTTGAAGATAGGGACAAGGTCCTCCATTTCCACAACTCTAGTACCAGTATCTAGCACTGAGCCTAGCACAGAGGACATTCAATATATATTTGCTGATGTAATTTTTTTTTTTTCTGAGACTCACTCTGTTGTCCTGGGTAGAGTGCAGTGGAGTCATAGTTCACAGCTACCTCAAACTCTTAGATTCAAGTCATCCTCTTGCCTCAGCCTCCCAAGTAGCTGGGACTATAGGCACCTGCCACCATACACACCTAGTTTTTTTTTATTTTTAGTGGAGACAGGGGTCTTGTTTTTGTTCAGGCTGGTCTTGAACTCCTGATCTCAAGCAATCTACCCACCTCAGCCTCCCAGAGTCTGGGATTACAGGTGTGAGCTACTGCACCTGGTCGTCATCGTCATCTTCTTCTTCTTCTTCTTCTTTTTTCTTTTTAAAAGAATGAGACCTAACTATGTCATCCAGGCTGGTCTAGAACTCCTGGTCTCAAGTGATCTTCCTGCCTCAGCTTCCCTAGAAGCTCACACCTGGAACCCTAGCACTCTTGATGGTTGAGACGGGAGGATCATTTGAGCTCAGGTGTTCAAGGCAAGCCTGAGTAAGAACACAAAATCCTGTCTCTACTAAAAGTAGAAAAATTAGCCCAGCCTGGTGGCAGGTGTCTATAGTGCCAGCTACTGGGGAGGCTGAGGCAGGAGAAATGCTTAAACCCAGGAATTTGAGGTTCCTGTGAGCTAAGCTGACAGCAAGACCTCTGGCCTGGGCAACAGAGTGAGACCCTGTCTCAAAAAAAAAAAAAAAAAATTAAAATGAATGAATGAATAAACATAATATGTTCACATTTATTTTTATTTTTATTTATTTTGAGACAGAGCCTTATTCTGTCACCCTGGGTAGAGAGTGCCATGGCATCGCAGCAATTTCAGACTCCTTGTGATCACTTGTCTCAGCCTCCCGAGTAGCTGGGACTACCGGCACCTGCCATAATGCCCAGCTAATTTTTTCTATTTTTAGTAGAGATAAAATCTCACTCTTGCTCATACTGGTCCCAAATTTCTAAGAGCTCAAGAAATTCACCTGCTTCAGCCTCCCAAAATACTAGGATTACAGGCATAAGCCACCAAGCTCGGCTCACATTATTTTTTAATTTAAAAAATAATAGACTTGAGGCTTGCTGCTCGTCGCACAGTGGTTGTGGCGCCAACCACATACACCAAGGGTTGCAGGTTTGATCTTGGCCTAGGCCACCTTAACAACAATGGCAACTGCAACAAAAAATAGCTGGGCATTGTGGCGGGCGCCTGTAGTCTCAGCTGTTTGGGAGACTGAGGCAAGAGAATTGCTTAAGCCCAAGGGTTTGAGGTTGCTGTGAGCTGTGATGCCAGGGCACTCTACCAAGGGCGACAATGTGAGACTCTGTCTCCAATAACAAATGAATGAATGAATAAATAAATAAATAGGTTTAATTTTTTTTTTTTTTGAGACGGAGCCTCAAGCTATCCCCCTGGGCAGAGTGCCATGGCATCACAGCTCACAGCAACCTCCAACTCCTGGGCTCAAGTGAGTCTCCTGCCTCTGCCTCCCAAGTAGCTGGGACCACAGGCGCCCGCCACAACGCCCGGCCATTTTTTGGTTGCAGCCGTCATTGTTGTTTGGCGGCCCGGGCTGGGGATTCGAACCCGCCACCTTAGGTGTACGTGGCTGGTGCCTTAGCCGATTGAGCCACAGGCGCCGAGCCAAATAGGTTTAATTTTTTAGAGCAGTTTTAGGTTTACAGAAAAATTGAGCAGAAAGTACAGAGTACATATACCCCTTCATTTTGCCCCCACAGTGTTCCCTATTACTAACATCTTGTGTTAATACGGTAAATTTGTTACAATTGATGAGCCAGTATTGATACATTATTGTTAGCTGAAGTCCATAGTTTCCTAGGGTTCATTTTTTGTGTTATATATTCCCTGTGGGTTTTAACAAATAGCTACATTTGTATCATAAATAATAGTTTCGCTGCCCTGAAAATCCACAGTGCTCCACCTGTTTACCCTTACTCCCTCACTCTGTACCTCCAACCCCTGGAAACCACTGATCTTTTTAAGGTCTCCATAACTTTGCCGTTCTAGAGTATCATGTAGTTGGAGTCATAGTACAAAGCTTTTGCACACTGACTTTTTCCTTTTCCTTTTCTTTTCTTTTTTTGAGACAGAGTCTCACTTTGCTGCTCTCAATAGAATACCCTGGCATCACAGTTCATGGCAACCTCAAACTCCTGGACTCAAGTGATTCTCTTGTCTCAAACTCCCAAATAACTGGGACCTCAGGTGCCCACAACAACGCCTATAAATTTTTTAGAGACAGGGTCTCACTCTTGCTCAGGCTGGTCTTGAACTCCTGAGCTTGAGCAATCCACCCATCTCTGTCCCCCAGAGTGCCTGGATTACAGGCGTGAGCCACAGCGCCTGGCCACACTGACTTTTCAGTTAACAATTTGCACTTAAGTTTCCTCCCTGTCTCTTTGGAGCACATTATTATTTGCAGTCTTAAAAATAAATCCATGAGGTAAGTATTTTAACTAGATGAACACATGAGATTTGGCGACGGGAGGTGACAGTGCAGAGATAGCCAAAATACCAACAACGTCATACTATCCATTCATTAAGTAAACATTCTTTAGGCCCCTCCTGTGTGTCATGCATGGTGTTCCCCTGATTCAAAGAAGATAATTTTCTAGTTCTTGAGGAACTAACAATTTAGTGTATATGGCTGGTATATATATTTTTAAAAAAAACCCTCATCATTTCATAATATAAATGGGTACTAAGAATTAATTCTAGCCAGGTGCTCATGTTAGTAATCCCACTATTTTGGTAGGCTGAAATGGGAAGATGGCTTCAGCCCAGGTGTTCAACACTAGCCTGGGCAACATAGAGAGCCCTCACTTCTACAAAGAAAGGAAAATCTAGCCTGGTGTGGTAGCACACGCCTGTAGTCCCAGCCACTTTAAGAGGCTGAGGCAGGATGGTTGCTTGAGCCCTGGAGTTGGAGGTTGCAGTGAGCTATGATGATGCCACAGCACTCTAGCCTGGGCAACACAGTGAGACCCTGTCTCAGAAACAAACACACACAAAGAGAGGTAGAGTCTAGGTTTCCACTTCCTCAATCTGAGGAAACCTTTGTAAATGCCTTAACACATAGAATATGATGATGACTGAGTGTGCTTTCTGAACTTTGATCAAAAAAAGTATTATGTGTTTTGCATCCATTGAAGTACATAGTCCAAAAAAAATTCAGATAATGCAGACGTTTAGTACAATAATGAAAAATAATAAGTGTTCATTATTATTATTTCACTCAGTCCTTACAAAAACTCTAAATGCTAGATATTGCTATTTCTTACTTTTCTGATCAATAAACAGTTCGTGGAAGTTAATTAACTTGCTCAAAAAAATCACAAAATGTGGAAGTGGACTAAGTTTGCTGGAAGTCCATCTTCTCTCTTCATTCTCGTTCTCTCAGTGACCCTGGCAGAAACTACACCAGGGGCGTAGGTGAGACAGTAAAGAGGAGGGTGTGTTGGGGGTGGTGACAAGTTGGAGTGTGGCTGGAGCACAGAGGGGGGGAAGGAAGCAGTGGGTGGTGAATACTGGTCACGGCCAAGCTACCAAAGCCTCCAAGTACTGAAGTTCATGAAATGTGTCAGTCACATTGGGTCATGATATTTAGCTCTCAGAATTGCTGAAGCTGAGCATTCCCTTTGCAGTGCATGGACACAGACAAGCTCTGTGCAAGACATTTTTGCTCTTGTTAAGGTCAGGGGTGGGTTTGTTGCTGAGGAAGAGTTCTGACATTTGTTATGGAGATGCCATATAAGCAAAGGTAAGCAAAAATGTTTGTCGTCCAAAAACAAAAGTAAGATTCTGTACACAACAAGTTTCGTAAATAAACACAAGTTTGAAGAAAAACTTAGAAAATGAAATCGGAATCAACCAAGTCCTTAAAAAGGACTCACCCTCCCTTTTCCCCAGGTCGTTGGACTGCTTATATGTGGGTACATTTCCTTTCATCATCCTATGACCTCTTTTTTTTTAACAAATAGAAACAAATAGAAAATTTATCTTTGATCTCTATTATACCCTTGAAAACATCATACATTTTAAATTGAAGAAACTGGATGCTATTTGTACTCTTCTGGGGAAAAAAAGAAAATGAATTTCTGCCTAGTTATTTTTAATAATACATTTGGTATTGATTTTAATATAACAGAAAAAGCATTAGGATTGAGTTTTAATTAAGAACAATTCAAGAACATTACCAATACCTATTTAATCTGGTATATTTTACAGTATAACAAAAGAAGTCATTTCGATATCATACTTTCTTATTCTTATAATAAGAATTTCTGCCAATACATATTTTTTTACTTATTTAACCTGTTTTTATTAAGGACCTACTCTTTCCCCGGCTTGGTGTCAGCCACTAAAAATATAGTCACATTGAAGGTGGACACAGTTCCTGCACTGGGGGAGTTAATAGTCTGAAACAATAGAGTTTGGTACAGAAAATTATACCAAAGGGTTAAAGTTAGACATTTTTATTAGGATATTGCAATAAGTTTGCCCCGGCCAGTGCATAAAACGGTGTTTCTCCAACTTTACTGTGTACATGAATCACCTGGGGACCTTATTAAAATGCAGATTCTGTTTCAGTAGATCAGAGGGGAGCTGATAGTTTTTCATTTATTTATTTTTTTTAGAGACAAGATTCTCAGTTTATCATCCTCAGTAGAGTGCTGTGGCATCACAGCTCACAGCAACCTCCAGCTCTTTGGCTTAGGTGATTCTCTTGCCTCAGCCTCCCGAGTAGCTGGGACTACAGGTGCCCACCAGAATACCCGGCTATTTTTTTGTTGCAGTTTGGCCAGGGCCAGGTTTGAACCCGCCACCCTCAGTATATGGGGCTGGTGCCCTACCCACTGAGCCATAGGCACTGCCCCAGGAGCTGATATTCTTTATTTAAACAAATTTTCAAGTAATGATGATGCTGGCCTGCGGACCATGCTTTGTAGCCTGGGAACAGAATTTTTTTTTTTTTTTTTTTTTTTGAGACAGAGTGTCTCTGTGTGCCCTGGGTAGAGTGCTGTGGTGTCATTATAGCTCACAGCAACCTCAAACTCTTGGGCTCAGGCAATCCTCTTGCCTCAACATTCTGAGTAGCTGGGACTACAAGCACCCACCCCAACGTTGGCTAATTTTTCTATTTTTAGTAGAGATAGGTCTTGCTCCTGCTCGGGCTGGTCTGGAACTCCTGCACTCAGGGGATCTACCTGCTGTGGCCTCTCAGAGTGCTAAGATTACAGGTGTGAACCACCACACCTGGCCCAGGGCACAGACTACTGATATGTGAGATTGTGGCCAGGTGTGGGTGCGGTGGCTCATGCCTATAATCCTAGCACCCTGGGAAGCTGAGAAGGGTGGATTGCCTAAGCTCAGGAGTGCGAGCCAGCCTGAGCAAGAGTGAGACCCCAGTCTCTCTGGGCATTGTGGTGGGTGCCTACAGTCCCAGCTACTTGGGAGGGTGAGGCAAGTAAGATTGTAAGATGTAATAGCAAGAAAGCATAGAGTAAGAATAAGATTTTTCTTTTCTTGGGCTATAGAGCATTCACTAACAATATAGGGTGGCTGACACGTATCTACAGATTATCATAATACTAGACAAGTGTGAAATGTTTACGAGCAGAGGTAGAACATGGCGTGGAGGCTAAAGGAAGGAGAAACAGCATCCCAGTTGGAGAGGGGAGTGGGTTCAGGAGATGCCTCCTTTCAGCAGTCTCTAACTGAGCCAGGAAGATAGAGAACGTGTGCTAGTGGAGCTGTGCAGGACGGTGCTTCAGGCTGAGTGCTGACGTGGGAGGTTTTGGGGGTCAGCTCAGGGTTCACTCAGAGACCAGCCAGTTATGCTGTTTGGCAGCTCTCCCATTCAGGGAAGTGAGAAAGACAGGGCTGCATAAGGTAGACCATTCCCAGCAGCCCCCGACCCCGGCATTCCTAAGGATGACTCCACAGACCCGACATTGCTTTTTACTTGTTTTCTGTGAATACATAACACACAATAGGTTAATTTATTGCTCTGGACTTTGCCTGGTGTCCAGTTCAGGTATCTCTGTGTTTCAGCTCCTCTGGCTACTGAATGATACCTCCTTGCCCCCATTATTTCCCAGTTTAGTACTTTTCTCTAGCATGACTTATTTGGACAGGATATCTGTTAATAGACTTCTTTGCACTGGCCTCAAGAACCCTTCTGCTGAACGGTTGTTGGGTATTCTGTTGGGTTCTGTTCTTGTCAGTGGAACATCTGCCAAGGTGGGTCCTGTGTTCCTGCCGCAGCCGAGTCACCACTGCCCCATTCCCCTTACTGGATGGAGGCAAGCGCTTCTGATCTTGTGACCTTCCCAGATCCTTATGGTCTTCTCATTACATTACTTCCTCGATCTCTAGAAAACATGTGTGATTGTAGTCTGATCAAAACGGAGACACAGGCAAAGAAAAGAGTACTGAGGAGGGGCCTTGGCAGCTCTATCTGCCTTATTCACGTCTGTGTCCCCAGTGTCTAACCATAATAGAGTTCAACCAATGTTGGCCGGATATTAAATACAGATTTTGTGTAATCTTGTTTCATTGATTTTCAAGACATTGTGAATTCAAAAAGCACTCTGTGTAGGTAACTTTTTAGGTTAGCAAACTTTTATTTTTTTTTCCTTGAGACAGAGTCTTACTCTGTCACCCTGGGTAGAGTGCCATGGCGTCATAGCTCACAGCAACCTCAAACTCCTAAGCTAGAGTAACCTTCTTGCCTCAGCCTCCCAAGCAGCTGGGACTATAGGTAAGCAATACCACACCCAGCTAATTTTTCTATTTTTAGTAGAGACAAGGTCTTGCTCTTGCTCAGGTTGGCCTCAAACTCCTAAGCTCAAGTGATCCACCTGCCTTGCTCTCCCAGAGTGCTAGGATTATAGGTATGAGCCACCATGCTCGGCCCTAGGTTAAAACAATTTCTCACCTGACAAATATTTTTTAGCTTATATCCTTTTTTTTTTTTTTTTTGAGACGGAGCCTCAAGCTATCCCCCTGGGTAGAGTGCCATGGCATCACAGCTCATAGCAACCTCCAACTCCTGGGCTCAAGCGAGTCTCCTGCCTCTGCCTCCCAAGTAGCTGGGACCAC
>CAUYQV010177124.1:0-13238 GCA_963574575.1 Galagoides demidoff | reverse complement strand
GAGCCTCAAGCTATCCCCCTGGGTAGAGTGCCAAGGCATCACAGCTCATAGGAACTTCCAACTCCTGGGCTCAAGCGAGTCTCCTGCCTCTGCCTCCCAAGTAGCTGGGACCACAGGCACCCACCACAACACCCAGCCATTTTTTGGTTGCAGCCATCATTGTTGTTTGGCGGGCCCAGGCTGGGGATTCAAACCCACCACCTTAGGTGTACGGGGCTGGCACCTTAGCCGATTGAGCCACAGGCACCGAGCCTTTTTTTTTTTTTGACAGAGTCTCATTATGTCACCCTGAGTACAGTGCCGTACTATCACAGCTCACAGCAACCTCCAACTTTTGGACTTAAGGGATTCTCCTGCCTCAGCCTCCCAAGCAGCCAGGACTACAGGTGCCTGCCACCTCTGGTATATGTGGCTGGCGCCCCAGCCCCTGAGCTACTGGCATCAAGCCTCTCTCTTTCTTTTTAGATAAGAATCTCACTCTGTTGCCTAGACTAGAGTGCTATAGCATCAGCATAGCTCACAGCAACCTCAAACTCGGGCTCAAAGGATCCTCTTGCCTTAATCAGCCTTCTCAGTAGCTGGGAATACAGGCTCCCACCACAACACCAGGCTAGTTTTTCTATTTTTAGTAGAGGGGGGGTCTCACTCTTGCTCAGGCTGGTCTCAAACTTCTAAGTTCAACCAATCCACCCTTCTCAGCGTCTGAAAGTTGCTAGGATTACATGTGTGAGCCACTGTGCCCAGCTAGTTCTATTTTTGGACAATATACACTTTCAACCAGAATTTAAAATTCCTGTAACTACTAAATATTGATGAGTTGTAAATCAGCAGAATCACTTACATTATCTAATGAAGTTGAAAATATCCATTCCATAAAATCCAGTAATTCTATCTCTTGGCATATATAACATACACAGGGTACTTATACAATAATATTCAAAGCGTACTGTTAACAGCCCAAAACTGGAAGCAGCTTAGATATTTATCAACAGTAGAATGAATAGGGCTGAGTTTGGTGGCCCAAGCCTGTAATCCTAGCACTTTAGGAAGCTGAGGTGGGTGGACTGCCTAAGCTCAGGAGCTCGAGACCAGCCCCAGCCCAAGTGAGACCTCCATCTCTAAAAATAGCTGGGCATGGCTCGGGGCCTGTGGCTCAATCGGCTAAGGCACCACCCACATACACCTAAGGTGGCGGGTTCGAATCCCCAGCCCAGGCCCGCCAAACAACGATGACTGCAACCCAAAAATGGCCAGGCGTTGTGGCAGGTGCCTGTGGTCCCAGCTACTTGGGAGGCGGAGGCAGGAGACTCGCTTGAGCCCAGGAGTTGGAAGTTCCTATGAGCTGTGATGCCATGGCACTCTACCCAAAGGGATAGCTTGAGGCTCCGTCTCAAAAAAAAAAAAAAAAAAAATAGCTGGGCGTTGTGACAGGGGCCTGTAGTCCCATCTACTTGGGAGGCTGAAGCAAGAGAATCACTTGCACCCAAGAGTTTGAGGTTGCTGTGAGCTATGACGTCATAGTACTCTTTTGAGAGTAACAAATTGAGACTCTGTCTCAAAAATAAATAAATATGGCTCGGCACCTGTGGCTCAATCAGCTAAGGCACCAGCCACATACACCCAAGGTGGCGGGTTCGAATCCCCAGCCCAGGCCCGCCAAACAACAATGATGGCTGCAACCAAAAAATGGCCGGGCATTGTGGCGGGTGCCTGTGGTCTCACCTACTTGGGAGGCGGAGGCAGGAGACTTGCTTGAGCCCAGGAGTTGGAGGTTGCTATGAGCTGTGATGCCATGGCACTCTACCCAGGGGGATAGCTTGAGGCTCTATCTCAAAAAATAAATAAATAAATAAATAAATATTTAAAAAATAGTGGAACGAATAAATACATTATGCTATATTCATACAACAGAATTCTATATAGAAATAAGGATGAGGCTCGGCACCTGTGGCTCAAGTAGCTAAGGCTCCAGCCACATACACATAAGGTGGTGGGTTTGAATCCAGCCCGGCCCGCCAAACAGCAATGATGGCTGCAACCAAAAAATAGCTGGGCGTTGCGGCGGGCGCCTGCGGTCCCAGCTACTTGGGAGGCAGAAGCAAGAGACTCGCTTGAGCCCAGGAGTTGGAGGTTGCTGTGAGCTGTGATGTCATAGCACTCTACCCAGGGGGACAGCTTGAGGCTCTGTCTCAAAAAAAAAAAAAAAAAAAAAAAAAAAGAAAAAGAAAGAAATAGGGATTAACAGCTACATAGAACTCGGACACATTTCAGAAACCACGCTAAAAGTAGTAAGACAAAATAGCAAGATTTCATTTAAATAAAATTCAAAAGTTAACAATGGCTCGGTGCCTACAGCTCAAGTGGCTAAGGCGCCAGTCACATATACCAGAGCTGGCAGGTTCGAATCCAGCCTGGGTCCACCAAACAACAATGACAGCTACAACCAAAAAATGGCCAGGCTCTGTGGCAGGCACCTATAATCCCAGCTACTTAGGAGGCTGAGGCAGGAGAATCGCCTGAGCTCTGGAGATGGAGGTTGCTGTGAGCTGTGATGCCACAGCACTCTACCCAGGGAGACGGCTTGAGGCTCTGTCTCAAAAAATAATAACAAAACTATACTGTCGAAGGATACAAAGATGGTAAATGTAAAAAGAGAAAGAATGTGATTATCACAGATGTCAGAGTAGCAGTCACCTGTAGGGGTTGAGAATCTGCTAACTAGGAAGGGACTCATAAAAGGTTCAGGGATGCTACAATTGTTCTTTCTTTTAGAAGTAAAAGTTACATCAGAGTTCACTTAATAATTTTTCATGACTCGGCGCCTGTGACTCAATCGGCTAAGGCGCCAGTCATGTACACCTAAGGTGGCGGGTTCGAATCCCCAGCCTGGGCCCGCCAAACAACAATGATGGCTGCAACCAAAAAAAAAAAAAAAACAGCCGGGCATTGTGGCGGGCGCCTGTGGTTCCAGCTACTTGGGAGGCGGAGGCGGGAGACTCGCTTGAGCCCAGGAGTTGGAGGTTGCTGTGAGCTGTGATGCCATGGCACTCTACCCAGGGGGATAGCTTGAGGCTTCGTCTCAAAAAAAAAACAAAAACAAATACATAAATCACACAGTATGGTAGACTTAAGTTCCATGGGGACGCAAAAGAACAAGATTGTGCAGGTTAAAGGTGATTAGAAGTGTCAGGGTATAGAGGAAAGGGCAAGTGGTCTGGGTGGCCTCATTGCAAAGGTGAAACTGGAACATCACGGGAATGAAAAAGTTCATCAAGTAGATGTCTGGGGCAAGTGCACTCAAGTTGAAGGTACAGCTAGAGCAAAGACCCCAATGTGGGAGCATATCCTATGTGTCCAAGGGAACGCCAGGAAGCTGCAATGAGTGAGGAAGAGAGTGTCCGAGAGGAAGGTAGAGAGGTGAGAGGTGGGTGAAGAGCACAGATAATGGGAGATCTTGTAATGACTTTGGTTTTTTTTTTTTTTTTTTTTTTATTGAGACAGAGCCTCAAGCTGTCCCCTGGGTAGAGTGTCATGGCATCACAGCTCATAGCAACCTCCAACTCCTGGGCTCAAGTGAGTCTCCTGCCTCAGCCTCCCAAGTAGCTGGGACCACAGGTGCCTGCCACAACGCCCGGCCATTTTTTGGTTGCAGCCATCATTGTTGTTTGGCGGGCCTGGGCTGGGGATTTGAACCTGCCACCTTAGGTGTACGTGGCTGGTGCCCTAGCCGATTGAGGCACAGGCGTCGAGCCATGACTTTGGTTTTTACAGAAAGACATGGTAGTTATTGAAGAGTTACCCCAAGAGAAATGGGGAAAGGGGATACTTAAAGGTTTTGATTACAGAGATAACAAAATCGAAGTTGCGTTTATTTAAAAGGGATCACTGTGGCTGCTATGTTGAAGGCAAGAATAGAAGCAAGGGGCTTGGTGCCTGTGGCTCAAGTGGCTAAGGCGCCAGCCACATACACCTAAGGTGGTGGGTTCGAATCCAGCCTGGGCCTGCCAAACAACAATGATGGCTGCAACCAAAAAATAGCTGGGTGTTGTGGCAGGCGCCTGTGGTCCCAGCTACTTGGGAGGCTGAGGCAGGAGACTCACTTAAGCCCAGGAGTTGGAGGTTGCTGTGAGCTGTGATGTCACAGCACTCTACCCAGGGGCACAGCTTGAGGCTCTGTCTCAAAAAAACCAAAACAAACAAAAAAACCCAACAAAGAATAGAAGCAGGGGAAACTGACGGGAGCTGTAGTGATAATCTAGGAGAGAGGTGATGGTGGCTTTAATGACATGGCAGCAATAAAGAAGGCAAGGGTGCCTGGATTCTGGATATATTTTGAAGGTGGTATTAATTCCTGCCAAATCTGACATGCAGGTGAGAGGACAGCAAGAGTCAAGGATGACTTTAATTTTTGGCTTGAGCACCCAGAAGAATGGCGTTGCTGTTGGTTGTGACAGCATAGTGATGGTACTGAAAACCATGTATTTGAGTGAGACCATCAGAAGAGGTAGGTAAGGAAGAGTAGAGCCCTGGACACCTCAACATTCAGGGGTCAGGGGAAAAAGCAGGAACCAGGAAAAAAGAAAGAAGGCTCCAAGCAATGAGATAGGAGGAAAAACCAAAAGAGCGAGATGTGCTGAGGTTTAACATCAGTGAAAAAACTGTATCAAGAGGGTGGCACCTATGGCTCAAGGAGTAGGGCGTTAACCCCATATGCTGGAGGTGGTGGGTTCAAGCCCATCCCCAGCCAAAAACTGCTAAAAAAAAAAAAACCCAAACAAAACAAACAACAACAAAAAAAACTGTATCAAGAAGGAGGAAGTAGGTGATTTATATGTGTACCAGATGCTATTAATCAGTAAATGAGAACTGAGAGTTGACCTTTGGATTTAGCGACATGGAAGCCATGGTAACTTTGGCAAGAACAATCCCTGTGGAGAAATGGATATATAAGGCTGATCTGGGGTTGGTTTAAGGGAGAAGAGGAGGAGAATCGGATGCAGCAATATAAATGATTCTTTTCAGGGGTTTTAAAGAGGAGCAAACAAATGAAGCAGAGACTGACAAGGAAGCACAAGTCTTTAAAAGGCTTTGTTGTTTTTTAAGATGTGAGAAATAATAGCATGCTTGTGTGCTGATAGATTTTGTTACAGAGATAACAGAATCTAAGTTGCGTTTTGTTAGACTTAGGACTAAGCCTTTTAATGAGCCGGTAGAAAGAGGAGACAGTTTGGTGTAAGAGAGAAAGGGAAGGATTGCTGAATGTCCTTGGGTAGGTGTGAGGGACTGGACTGAGTGCACAAGTGGAGGAATCTGCTTTGAAGGGTGGGTAATAAAGGGAAATTATGCTGCTGGTCCTGGGATAAATGTATCTGTGGGAATCTGTAGTATTCTCTTCTGGTTGTTTTTACTTGCCCAGTGAAAAAAGAATCTAATTATAAGCTGAGAATGACAGCAGGAAGGAAGTATTAAGGGTTTGAGAAGAGAAAAGATGGTACCAAACTGTCACCTAGCAGCAAAGGAGAGTGAACAGGGACCTGTTCAGCAGGAAGGGCCCAATTGAGTTTTGTCATCATGAGTTTAAAGTGAGATCATGCAGTGTGGCTGTGTGTTGTTCCTATGTTCAACTGAAGATGTGGAGGTGTGGAGTGGGCAGAGCTGGCTTTGAGTAAGTCTACATCAGGCCAGGTAAGTATGGCAAAGAAAAAGGGCGATGATTATAGCAGCTGAATCAACATTACACTGGGGCAGGAAGGGTGCCGGAACTTCACAGCAGTGGGCAGCCATGGAGGGTGGTTGTTCTGGTCGGTAAAATAATAGTTGGGATGAAGAAGTAAACTGGGCAAACCGGAAAAATAGGTCAGAGAGTAGGACGTGTGAAACTGAGATAACAGGGAGGTTGCAGTTGTAGGCAATCACAACTGGAGTGGAAAAGAGGGAAGAACACTGGAAGACAAGAGATCAAGGTGCTGAGAGGCTGGAAGGGCCACTGATGTGGATACTGCAATCACTAAGAGTTAAGACAACACATCATGGGGAGAGAAACAGTGAACCGGGGGGATCTAAGTAATTGAAAGATGACCCTTGAGGGTCAGAAGAAGACAGTAGTGATTTATATAATCTGATGATAGGAAATTCAATGTGGGGTACTAGGGTTTACAGAGCACTTTCAGAAGCATCTGAAGACCATGAGGAGCAAGAAGGACACCTCTTTCCTCACTTCTAGGCCTAGTGACAGGGTTGTGGGAGGAGAAAAGCCACTGATTAAGGAGGCAGTGGAAAAAGCAACGAGCTCAGGGGAAAGCCAGGTGACACGGAGGATAGAGAATAAAGGAGATTCGAGCAGCAGAGGGCACAGAGGAAGAGTTTCAGGGAAGGGGAGTTTGGGGGAATAGCGGACATACAGAGCCTTGTGGGGCTTAGTGGGCTAGAGGTGGGGCGAACTGGGAGCCAGGAACCTCTCAGGACTGAGACTGAAAAGGGCGAGGGCAAGGTGAGGTGAATTCCTTTGGATGCAAGGCAGATGACGGCAGTAGGCTGTCAGAGGAATTTCAGGGACTCCTTCCCACTGAATGGTGAAGGGGAAGGTCAGGGTAAGGCCCCTGAATATAGTGAACCGCTGACCCAGCTTGGCAACTCCTCTTATTCTCCAGTATTTCACCTTTATCAAAAACAGTATCCTGGAGGGCGACAATTCTGACTCTGGCATCCTATCCAACGGCTTTGAAAGATATTTTTTCTCTTTCTGATTACTGAATTTCCTGTTTCTCTAAAAGCCCTAAAAGTACTTCATCACATCCACCCCCCCCCAACCCCTGGGTACACATCCGGGGCTCTGTTGACACACTTGTCACATGGGCTACTACCAAAAAAGGTCTGAGTTCAAATATGCAGAGCTGAAACTCTCCCAGATCAGCCTTTGGGGAAGGTTGATGCAATCCCAAGGTCTATCAGACAGGTCCTCCAGAGGCCTTCTCATCCATTCCCACATCTCCAAATAAAACTTTCCCTCACTGCGCTCCTCTCTATCTGCAAAACAAGCTGCTTTGGCAGGAAGAGCCTCCAAATTCGGGGAAGACAATTTTCACTCATGTGGTCTGTGTTTCAGAGAACACAGCTGCTCATCATCTTGGTGAATGAGCTCTTGCTTCAATTCCTGGCCGCCCAGACCCAAGTTAATCACTTGGGCCTCATCTTCATTCAGATTCTCTTCTGGTCTTAGCTCTGCCTTGGTCAAAAGCCAGACCCATTCTTTTGGGCTCACTCACAGCCTGAGTCGGCAGTCATCTAATCACCTCCAGGTTTTGCCTCTGTCTAGTACCCAAGGCACTTACAGAAGAGGTGCAGGGAAAGGGGCCCAGGATGCTAAGAAAAAGCTTAGTATTTTTTGAATTCAACGAGGGGATGAGTTCTTGGGAAACAGAAGTTGTTTCTGTCCTATGCTCTAATTTCATGACAGCTGTTTGAATACCAATTTCTTATCTTGTGATTTTCTGGAACTCTAGAAATCTCGCTGTGTTCTGGCATGGTCTGGCTACTTGTCTGGGAGAGCTCTGCTTTCTTTCCTTAACTTGCCTCAATTATTATAATTCCCCTCAACCAGCTCTCAGGAAAAGATCCTCACACTGAGATGTGATTAGTCAGATCCACTAGCTACCTCTTTAGCATTTTAGTGAGAGAGATGGGGAGAGCCACGCAGCAGGGTGGGAGGAAGAGAAAGAAAGGGGCTGTGGAGGACGCAGAATATGTGTCAGTGTGGCCAGGTCTTCACATTTAGGGGAAGAAGCTACAAAGAATTCAGGTATTTTGACATGATCTTCTGATTTTGCATTTTTGAAAATTAATCCAACTTAAAAACAACAACAAAAAAATGCTAGGAGAGGCAGATGAAAAGTATCTTTGGGTCCCTTTGGCCTAGGTGAGATCAGTGACCTGTATAAATTTAAGGTCTGGTTAACACACATCTGGTTCTGCGTTAAGCACAGTAGTTATTTTATGGTTTATTTTTAGCAAAATATCATGTGGGCTGCCTTGTGGCCCTGAAATCACACCAGAAGAGCTGGTTGGAAGTTGACTCTGGCCTTGGTGACTTGTAACTTGTCCATTTGCAATCCTGTTCCTATGGACAGTTTCTTCCTCTATATATTGGGTAGGTTGCCTGGGTTCCTTAGGACAATGATAAACCATCAAGTTCCATGAGAATGAAATCACTCAGGTCTGCTGAAGGCAGGGGAATGTAACAAGAAAGTCTTCCTCACTGTGAAAGACAGCTAAAGATTGCAGTGGCATCATTCCATCTCTGACCCCCAGTATAATACATGACCTGTGGAATCAGATGCCTGCCGTTCAAACCTCTCCTCTACTAGCTGGGTGTTCCTGGGTAAGTTACTAGCTTCTCTGACCTCAGTTTCCTAATCTATAAAATAGGGAGCTAATAGTATCTTCTAAGTAGGATTCAGTGAGACAGAACTTGCAAGGTGCTTCCTTACCAGTGTCTAAAATATAAGCTCCCACACTGGAAAAAGAATGTGACTTCATTTTTACAAGACTTACCCACTATATTTCCAATAGTGTTGGGGCTCAGAAAATGATACCCCAAGAGTATGGTACTTTGGCATGCTAAATACTTTGAACTAAAGGAGATTAGAAGGGCTCAGAAGCAGCCTCAGAAACAAAGTCTCTCTGATCTTTTCCTGCCTTCCAGTCTGCGATCCCTCTTTCTTCTCCCAAAGTGAGTCATACAAACCAGAATTCCTCTTCCGCAAGGCAGATCATAAAAACTAGAACCCTTCGCCCCCAAAGCAATCCATAAAACCTAGAAATGCTATTCCATCCCCTCCCCCACCTTTCTGTGTAAGTGCTGGCTACAAAGAAATTCTCTGACCTACCTTGTCCAGTAGGTCATTAGACACTCATTCCAGAGGAGTCTTGCACCATACCTGGGAGGAAGGAATGCTACACAGGAAGGCCAGGAAGAATCTGAACAGACAGGCCATGCGGGGTTTTCCCCCTCAGTCTATTATCAGATCATACCCCTTTTGACCACATTTCTACCCTTAGGTCTGTTTTTCATCAAACCTAAGCCTAAAAATAGACAGTTTTCCCTGGATCATTGAATCTTCACTTCTGAAGGCTCCCAAGTCACACAAAACAGTTGATTCAATAAATTCGTAATGCTTTTCTCTTGGTAATCAGTCTTTTGTTATAGGTGTGACGTTTATGATGGCTGAGGAAAGGTATCACACATTTTCAACCCCCACAATAGGGATCTATTTACAGTTTAATTTCACAGGCTGTGTTTGAACTCTGGGAGTTCAGATCTGTTTCTTTCATCAACTTCAAACCTGCCTGGCTCCTTCCCCCCTTCCCCCAAGCCATCAGGCCTCTGGATACCCTGGGGAAAGTTTTTATGTTAGTTCTTTAGCTCCAGGTGGTGGGGACTCCTTAACCTTTTTTCTCAGTGCACTCTCTCACTGCTCAACCTGCTCCTCTTCAGTGAACTGGAGCCCACTGGGTCGCAGACCCAGGACACTGGGCTTCCCAAGTTCCACTGAGTTCCTGGGGGCAAGCCTTCTGGGAAAGCACCTGTCTTTTCTGGTGGGGCTGTATCCCCTCTTTGCATATATATTCAGCTTCTTCCTGTTCCCCTCTTTTAGGTCTATGTTGTCTTCAGCCTGTTCTTTAAACAAAAAGTGCTATTAAAACCTAAGAATCTCATTTTAAGTTGTAAAAAACTGATTTAGGTTGTTGCCTTCCAACCAAAAGCAGCATCCATCTGGAAAGAGGAGTCGCAGTTTCTTGAACACTGGCCAGCGTGGGGTCTCTGGGAAAAGCCTACTAGAATTATGGGAGAGTAGTGAGGGGGGAGTTAGGGAAACTGATTCAGAGGAGAGGGCAAACCCTCTGGCTGGGCAGTCAGGGGCTCTCAGGAGAGCAAGCCAGGCCTGTGATTCTGGTCCAGCTCCTCCAGGCGGGGAGATAGCTTGCAGCGCTGCTAGGGGCCGGAAGTGCTGGGCTCAGAGGCGGGTGGGTGGAGAGGGGCTGCCTGAGAGCTCAGCCTCCGGACTGGACCAGGATATTTATAGCACCTGTGTTTCTGGACCTGTCTCCACCTGGATTTATGCGGCCTGTGGCTTTATCGTGTGTGGGAAATGAGGGGGTACATCTCGCTGCAAGGGGCTGGTTCTTGGTCTTGGGATTCTGGCTGGAGTGACTTTACAAAATCAAAGCATGGGGCCGTCTGGGGGAACACAGAGGCAGAACAGCGATCCGGTGCTGTGTCTGCAGAGCAGTCGGTGGTTAGGCCTGGTGAAACTCGGGGCTTTCCAACTACACGTAGTGCTACATTTGCAGCAGCCGTGGGCGTGGGTGAGGCAGGTGTAGGCAGTGGGGTAGCGGATCCCACCCTCCAAATCGTCGGGGGCTGTGGCTCTCACGGCTTCTCCTCAGATCCTCTTAAGAGTTAAAGCTTGAAAAAATGTTGGGGGAGGAGAGGGGAATCTGTATTTGGAAAGAGGCGCCCAAAGAGCACGTGGTGGTGGATCCTTTGTGCAGACACGAATCTTGGAGCCCACGTTTGCGAACCCATCCTTGCTGTCCGCACTTTCAACTTCCTCTAACTACTACGTGTCTGGCTGCTCTTGGATTGCGATGACATCATTTAACAAAAATGTAAATAACTGTCCTTTGGGCCTTTCAAGAACCTAGTGATTGAGGAGAGGGCAGTGCTTATTAACGGTGAACAAGACTTTACCGTCAGACTTTCAGGCGGCTTTCAGCGATGTGAGGGCGCAGTCCCGTGCTGGCACCAGCGGTTGCAGCAGTTAGTCTGGGGCTTGGAGGACCCGCAGGGCCTCCTCCACCAGCACAGCGCGCTGGAGACCCGGCCATGGCCAGGGTGGGCGGTGAATCTTGTGCGGAAAGCAAAGAGCAGTAGCGATACCCAGACAAACGACAATATCGTAGACATCTGTCCAGCACTTCCCTCTTCTCTTTTAACCTCGGGGCAGCGTAGATGAGGCAGGCACTATTGTTAAGGTCACCATTTCACAGATGGACAAACTGAGTCTTAGGCAAAGGAACGTGCCTCAAGGTGACGTAGCAAGTGTCAACTTCAGTTTCAAACTCTAATGTCGGGGACTCCCAGGGCCGCTCTGGCCGCTCCGCACCTCCCGGGCGGCGAGGGATGGGGCGCGGCCCGGCGGCGAGGCCGAAGGCGGGCGCACGGGGCGGAGAGAGGCTTTGGCAGGGGCCTCCCCGGGAGGACGGGAGGAGCCGGCGCCCGGCGGGGCCGCGCAGGCCCGGGGCTGCTGGAAGGGCCGGTTTGGTGGCCCGGGACGAGGGGGCGGCCGGCCGGGAATCCCGAGCTGCACAGCTAGGCCAGGGCAGCTGCCAGACGCGGCTGGTGACTGGCCGCGTTGCGGTCGGGCAGCGAGCAGGCCACATACCGCGCGGCGCAGAGGAAATGGCTGGAATTCCTCCCGCGGCGCCTCGCGCGGGCCTCGGGGCGGGCGGGGCTCCCCCGGCCAGGCGGGAGGGGCGCGGAGAGAGTTCAAGGGCCCGGCGCGGGGCGCTGGCGAGGGCAGTGTTGGCTGCCAGCCCAGGGCATCTCCCCTTGGGCGCCTCCTGCTGCTCTCTGCCAGCATCTGGGTCTTCAGAGCCATGAGTTGAGAAGGGGAGCACGTGAGGGTTGCGCTCAGATCCCCTGCCTGGCCTCCTGTCCCCTTCCCAGTCTCTGGCCCAGGCCTGCGAGTTGACAGGGCACCAGCTTACCCATCTGCTGAGCCATCCTGCCGCACCTGCTGATCCCACACTGGCTCTGACCCCTGGGGTGACGGCGACACACGCATGGGCCCCAGCGGAGGGGAATGCTGTGGACCTGGCTGTGCCCTCAGTGGCGAGTGAGACCTCTGCAGGTCCCTCTTCTGCTCTTGGAAAGCTTTGGCCACTGATGTCCCCAATGTTCTAGGCCCAGGCCTTGGGATTTGCTGCCCATGTAGGCCTTTCTTCATGGGCGTTTAGGGCAAGGCAGGGTGTTGGCTTGGAGGGATGGAACTTGCAGTAAGGGAGCAGCTGGCAGGTGGGTGCAGGTTAGGAGAGACAGAGCAAGGAAAGTGAGGGCCTGAAGGGAGTATGACTTGGGCCTGAGTACTGGGGTGTGGAGGCATGAGAAGGGATAGACAACCTTCTTGGGGTCCACTTAGCTGGAAAGTGGCCATATTCCCTTGGACACGTGAAAAAACATGATTTGAGTAAGAGGATTGGGAAGGTGAAAGGTGGATGGAGAAACTTAGGTTGAAGACCATATAACCAACCTCTGCTAGCAGTGTGGCTCTTGGCCCTGGGAACAAGGGCTGTTGGATCCAGGATCTCTCTCCTCTGATAGTCTCTTTGGGATCCCTGACTGAATCAGGAATGGCATTTTGGGAGGCTTTGCCTTCTGCCTACAGCACTGAACTCTCAGCACTGCAGCCTGCGCACTCACACCTGCCTTTGCTTCTCCTCTACTGGGAAGGCCCTCCTTCCCTGTCTCTGACTGGCCAGTCTGGCTTCCAGTCTTCTCTCTGATCTTTCCTTGACCTCTGCGTCTTCTGCTCATATCTGCTTCTATGGCATATATTATTAGACTTTTTGCACTGGATTGTGAATATATATATTTTTAATTTTAATCGAATTTTACTTATTTTTTTAAATAAAAAATAAAAAGTGAGTCTCACTTTATTGCCCTCTATAGAGTGCTGTACTGTCATAGCTCACAGTAACCTCAAACTCTTGGGCTTAAGTGATTCTCTTGCCTCAGCTTCCCTAGTAGCTGGGGCTACAGGCGTCCACCATAATGCCCGGCTGTTTTTTTTTTTTTTTGTTGTTGTTGTTGTTTGTTTGTTTAGCAGGCCGGGGCTGAGTTCAAACCCACCAGCTCTGGTGCATATGGCAGGTACCCTAATCACTGAGCTATGGGCGCCCAGCCGGATCATGAATATTTTCTTATAATTTTTTTTTTCATGTTCCAGATGAGACTCACATTGCTATAAATTTATCTCCCTAGTTCAATAGCACTACAAGGGCAAGGACTATCCAAATCTTTTTTTTTGAGACGGAGCCTCAAGCTGTCCCCCTGGGTAGAGTGCCATGGCATCACAGCTCATAGCAACTTCCAACTCCTGGGCTCAAGCGAGTCTCCTGCCTCCGCCTCCCAAGTAGCTGGGACCACAGGCGCCTGCCACAACGCCTGGCCATTTTTT
>CAUYQV010177120.1:0-19334 GCA_963574575.1 Galagoides demidoff | reverse complement strand
TCAAACGGGTCTCCTGTCTCTGCCTCCCAAGCAGCTGGGACCACAGGCGCCCGCCACAATGCCCGGCCATTTTTTGGTTGCAGCCATCATTGTTGTTTGGTGGGCCCGGGCTGGGGATTCAAACCCGCCACCTTAGGTGTATGTGGCTGGCGCCTTAGCGGATTGAGCCACAGGCGCCGAGCCAGACCACATTTTCTTTAGCTGCTCATTTGTGATTGACATTTAAGTTGTTTTCAGATCCTGGCTGTGACACAGGAGTGTCATATCGCTTCAAGACCTTGATTTCAATTCTTTTGGATATATACCCAGCAATGGGATTGCTGAATCATATGGTAGTTCTATTTTTAGTTTTTGGAGGAATCTTCATACTATTTTCCATAGTGGCTTTACCATTCTACATGTTCACCAATAGTGTACAAGGGTTCCAATTTTTCCACATTCTTGCCAGCACTTGTTATCTTTTTTTCTTTTTGTGTAGAGACAGAGTCTCATTTTATTGCCCTCAGTAGAGTGCTGTGTTGTCACACAGCTCACAGCAACCTCCAACTCCTGGGCTTAGGTGATTCTCTTGCTTCAGTCTCCTGAGGAGCTGGGACTACAGGCTTCTGCCACAACGTCTGGCTATTTTTGTTTTGCCACAATGTCTGGCTATTTTTGTTTTGCAGTTTGGCCGGGGCCAGGTTTGAACCCACTACCCTCAGTATATGGGGCCAGCGCTCTACTTACTGAGCCACAGTTTTTCTTTTTTTAATATCCATCTTGACAAGTATGAGATAATACCTGACTGCAGTTTTAATTTGCGTTTCCCAGATTAGCAACATTGAGAATCTTTTCATGTGTCTGGTGGCCATGTGTATGTCTTCTTTGAGAAAAGTGTGGTTTAAGTTCTTTGACCATTTTTAAAGTTTTTTTTATTGTTTTAGGTTAATCTGAGGGTACTTCAACCATTTTTAAATTGGCCTTGGTGTTTTCTCTCTCTCTCTCCCTCCCTCCTTTTTTCTCTCTTTCTCCTTTTTGCTATTGACTCATAATGATAATTCTTAGACTTTCCACTTTAAAATCATTAAGATGCAAAGCCCTTCATTTTGCTCACTAAACTCTATATATTTAAAATGAAAACTGAGGGAAAAATAATGTAAATACTTGGGAAAAATAGATGAGTGGAGAACCTGTTCTAACTAAAATAGTAAACTGGCATATTTGCAAATAGGCCTAAAAGGCTGAAGTGAATGTAAATAAAGATTACACAGAAGACAATTTGAATCAAGTTAAACTAATTCGATTCAAATGTTTCTAAAACACATGCTTTCTTAATTTGGACTGGGAATTGCTGAATTGATGTCTAGTTATTTATTGGCTCTTTTTATTTTCTAGACTTGGGCTTCTAATTTAGTAGTATAGCCAGAATATTTCAATAATGAATGGACATTATTGTCAATCCAAAGCTTCATATCTTACGTTTACCTGGATGGAGCTGGAGCTGGTAATACTTTACTTCTTAGTAAAGTATTATAAGAATGGAAAGAAAAGTATTCAATGTACTCAATACTAATATGAAATCAATATGTAAACAACTACATGCCCACGCAAAAGAAAAAACACAAGTATAGTCTAGCAAGGGGAGAGGGGTGGGGAGAAGAAAAGGCAATTAGCTGGAGGAGAGCAGTCAATTGGTGGGATCTCAACTAATGGGCACAATATGAGGGTGTTCAGCACACCCCACGGATGAAGGGCTCAACTACAACTTGAACTGTACCTTAGAATTGAAAACAATGTAAACTAAATATTTGTACCTTCATGTTAATCTGAAATCAAATCTTCTGAAACAATCTCTCTGAGTTTGAACTTCTCTGGTGCTTGTGAAGTATAATAGTAATTCTCTCAAACCAGGTGTCTTTCTGGCTAGAATCATCTGAGGATGAATTTTTAATGAAAATGAATGAATGAATGAATTAACTAATTTATTTAAGAATGCATATTATTATTGTAACCTACCAATTGTCTACAGTAGTACAGATAAATAATGAGGATTTATGAATCTTGTGATTCTGATTGAAATGGTTGTGTAAGTAATGAAATAATTGAAGCTCAGTTTAAGAGCATAAATACCTTTCTCAGGGTTATTTGCTGTACTTAAATTAAATAAAGATGGCCAATTACAATTGGATTGATTTCTCTCTCTCTTTTTTTTCCTTATAGGCTAAAAAAGGAGAAAAAAATGCTCTAGAGGAAATATTTAAAGTAAAATGTCCAATGGTATTCTTCTATTTGCCTTCCAACTGTGCTTTGATAAACATTCTCTATATTGACCAAATGTTAATCTTCCATTTTATTTTCTACTTATAATACCATCTACTTTCACTGAGAAATTGAGATTTTATGGAGAGCTGAATAAAACAGGAGATTTTAAATATGCATTAATAGTTCTTATTATGTCTGTACATATCATAGGTTAAAGGGAAATGTATATTTTACATAACAATAATGTCTCTACTACCATTCATGAATTCATCCTCCTGGGTTTCCTGTGTAGCCAAGAAGTAGAAATTCTCCTTTTTGTTTTGTTCTCCATCATCTACATCTTAACTTTGTTGGGCAACGGTGCTATTATCTGTGCTGTGTGGTTGGACCAGCAACTCCATACTCCCATGTATACTTTATTAGCCAACTTTTCTTTCCTGGAGATCTGCTACATCAATTCCAATGTACCCAACATGTTGTTCAACTTCCTCTCCAAGACTAAAACCATCTCCTATCATGGCTGCATTCTACAATTCTACATCTTCCTCTCTCTTTGTGCCACAGAACTGTTCTTCTTGGCCCTCATGGCATTTGATAGGTATGTCGCCATCTGCCGTCCACTGCATTATTCTACTATAATGACCAGGAAAGTGTGTGGAACCCTCGTGTCTGCCTGCTGGGTGGGTGGCTTCCTCTGGTTAGTAACACCAGCCACTCTTGTCTCCCAAGTTCCATTTTGTGGTTCTAATGTCATTGATCACTACCTGTGTGACCTGGGGGCAATGCTAGCTATAGCATGTGTCCCTGTGCCCAAAACAACTTTGACTTGTAGCACTTTCAGTGCTGTGATATTACTCATAACGTTATTTTATATCCTTGTGTCCTACACTTTGGTCCTTCGGGCTGTGGTTCAGGTTCCCAAAGGCTCAGGCAGGAAAAAAGCTTTCTCAACGTGTGCCTCCCACCTGATAGTAGTGTCTCTATTTTATGGCTCAGTCATAGTGATGTATGTGAGCCCAGGAGCAGCCAATCAGCCTGGGCTGCAGAAATTTGTGACCATGTTTTACTCAATTGTGACTCCACTTTTAAATCCTCTGATTTATAGCCTCAGGAATAAGGAGATGAAGGGTGCTCTGAAGAAAGTGATGAGTAAAGTTTAAAAATTATCTCTGAATGAGAGACATCTTGATGAGTTAAAATTCCTTCTGAGTTCTGTTATTAAAAAAATACTTAAAAGTAACAATAGGTACTAGATCTAGAATAAATGTTTCTATAGGAGAATTCCTTAAATGGAAGGCAAGGATAGGTTTGATTCTTATTCTTCATCAGAATCTTGCCTGTTGAAAATTTATTGAAGTTTATATTTGTATCTTTTATGGTTGGAGTGCACTAATATTTTTGGTAAAAATTTTCTCAATAGCTCATATCCTCTGGAAAAGAAGAACCTAGTATTCAGATAAAAATCTCCCCCTTTTCTTCCTTCTACTCTATATGCCAAATCTTGGTCAGAAGGTAGAGTTCCCTTCAGTAAGACTGTATGTCCCTCTTCAATTTTCCTGCTATAAAGGGAGGGAAAGGGAAGCACAGAAATAGTAGAGATGGTGGGTTGCTTTTATTTTGAGAGAGAAAATGGAGAAGGAACTTGTTCTTTCAGGCATTAAGAGAATATGAAACAAAGTCATAGAGAACTGAAATCCCCAAGCCAGTCTATAAGAGAGGATATTATAAAATACAATAAGGCCTTAGAGGAAAAATGGAGAGAAAGTAGTACAGTTTGGGGAGACATTTCCTATACCAACCTAAGGTGATTAATTATCCTGTGATAATTAATAACAAGGGTGTCACTCATACATGTGACAGAGGGTAGAGGCCACTGTGGAGGAAAGAATCCCAGAAGAAGAGGAGGCTTTACTCTTACTGCAGGATAAAGTGAGAGAATCCTTCCTGAAAAATTTCAACCCTTTCTCCACTAAATTCCATTTTCTCTGCTCAAACAAATAGCTGTCCTTGGGGCAGGCAGGTAAGCTTGGTGGATGAGGTAGGGTCTTCCCTGCAAACCAGAAATGCTTCTCCACTCCCCACCTCCAGCAGTGTTCTGTACTCCATGGTGACCCTTTGCTTTTTGATAACATAAGAAGGCCTCAAGGAGGATGCCACCCGCTTCTTCAGAAGGCAGACTTCCATTCCAGAGTTTCTCATACCCCAGTACACACAATTATTAGGACCAGCAATGTTACCAGAGGTCAAATTAAAGAAAGGGATCCTTTTGGGTTCTGGGAGGGTATGTGAAATTGGGTCCACCTGGAGTGTGCTAATTCTTAGTATAGCAAAAAATTTTCTCTGAGGCTGGTCAGTGTTGGCCACTCTTCAGCTCTAAACAGGGAGAGTCTCTACTGAAGCTCTGAAATGCCATCTTGCTGAGCTGTCTTGGATCAAAAGCCTCCTTCACTGCGAGCAACAGCTTCCATATGCCTGAGCTCAGGGGGAGGAGAGCTCATTTTCTGACCTGATTATGAAGACAGATGAGGGCATAAAAGGGTCTTGTAGAAATATAAGGAGGATCACAAATGCAAATAACATATATCATTTAAAATCTTCTAGATATTACATAAAATATTAAAGAAAAACAGTAATTAATCTGAATAATCTATTTTCCCAGTATAGCAAATGTATTATTATTGAAACATGTAATTAACATGAAATTATTAGCAAGATACTTTGCATTCTTAAGTTCTTACTCTTGTTAATTTTGTACTTAAAACTCATGCTAATTTGGACTGGCCGCCTTTTGAGTGCTCAGTAGTCATACGTAACTAGTAGTTATGACATTAGACAGTGCAGCTCTAAGGCATCTTACACAAGACTTTGTAATGGGAGGGGGTGAGAGTGGGTTGAATTAGGCTCTCATAAGATAATGACTTTGGATTAGTGTCTTTTTTTTTTTTTTTTTTTTTGAGACAGAGCCTCAAGCTATCCCTCTGGGTAGAGTGCCCTGGCATCGCAGGTCATAGCAACCTCCAACTCCTGGGCTCAAGCGAGTCTCCTGCCTCAGCCTCCCAAGTAGCTGGGACGACAGGTGCCCGCCACGATGCCCGGCCATTTTTTGGTTGCAGCCATCATTGTTGTTTGGCAGGCCCGGGCTGGGGATTCAAACCCTCCACCTTAGGTGTATGTGGCTGGCGCCTTAGCCGATTGAGCCACAGGCACCGAGCCTGGATTAGTGTCTTACTGTGTTTTCTTTATTCTCTCTCCCTTCACCTCTGACCTTTTCCTCCAGAGGAAAATTGAACTTTAAAACATGGCTTTTACAGAGGGGGCAGGGAGGGATAAAAGCAGAGAAATAGCAAAAGAGACAAGAAGCCTCTTTCTACTTCCCATGAAGTTGGATTAGGGAGATCTTTGGAAAAGTGGCACAATGGAATCAGTGTTGTTGTCCTCCACAGCAGACTGGCATGGGAGCCCGCAAGGGCTGAGAGAGAGGGAGAGGAAACGAGCTTTGTTAGGAGTTTGCAGTGGCCATCTCTTCAGTCTTGTTCGTAGTGGTCTATAAGCCAGTGGAAATGTCTTAAACATGGAACTCTGGGTCTTGGATTCACGCTTCTTAAAATTCTAGTCATGTACCAAGCTGTATGCTTGGTATTGATGACTCAAAAATGTATAAGACACTGTCTCTTTTTCCTGAGGAACTCTTGGCTTATGGAGGGACAGATGTGTTAACAATTCTAACTGAAGAAAGTGCTGAGATAGAGGAAAGCATAAATTGCCACAGGAACACAGAGAAGTGCTATAATATCTAAGTACAGTTTTTTTTTCTTTTCTTTATTAAATGATAGCTGTGTACATTAATGTAATCATGGGGTACAGTGTGGTGTTTTCATATACAATTTGAAATATTTTCATGAAATTGGTTAACAGAGCCTTTATGTCATTTTCTTATTTATTGTGTTATGACATTTATATTCTACTTGTAGAAAGATTCACTTGTACCCTTGAATAAATACAGGTTTGGGGAGTGTGTGTGTGAAATGTTAGAGAATGTTTCACAGATAAGCTGATATTTGAGTTTAGTCTTTTTTTTTTTTCTTTCTTTCTTTCTTTCTTTCTTTTTTTTTTTTTTTTTGAGACAAAGTCTCACTCTGTTCCCCAGGTTAGAGTACTGTGGCATTAGCCTAGCTCACAGCAACTTCAAACTCTTGGGTTCAAGTGATCCTCTTGCCTTAGCCTCTTGAATAGCTGGTATTACAGGTGCACACCACAGTGCCTGACTGGGTCTTGCTCTTTCTTGCTCAGGCTGGTCTCAAACTTCTGAGCTTAAGCAATGCTTCCACCTCAGCCTCCCAGAGTGTTAGGATTACAGGCATAAGCCACCACACCTGGCCTCAGCTTAGTCTTGAATCATGAAGTTTTCAAGATAGGAGGCTGGGAGGGTGGTGGAAAAGGATGTTCCACATAGAAGAGGAGCAGCTAGTACTAAGCTAATGCATGACTGGGTGTAGAGTGAAATGTGGGCATCCTGAAAGGGGGTGAAATTAGAAATGTAGGAATTTTGATGTTGAGGAGGTTGGACTTGCTTCTATAGGTAAGAAGGAAATATTTAAGGATTAAATGTAAGTAGGTGATATGACAAGATTTTCATGTTTGAAAATTTGCCATTCTTAAGTTGAGATTCTGTGCTGTTTGTTTGATGCCTCAATTAGGTCCTTCTCTCCTCAAGTGTATTGAAAGCTATCCAATTAATTATAGTGTTGGAATCTCTTGAGATTTTCAATTTTCCCCTGGAAAATACTGCTAAACATCTCAAGATCTTACAAAGTTATGGCAAGAAATCTCCATTTATATTAATGCTGTCAGAATTTAAGAATGATTAATGGTGTTGGATTTCAGTTGGGTAGACATTCTATTAGAACCATATCTTTCTTCTTAATTGGGTGTACCTAAACTAAAATTATGGGTCTTTCATTTACTGTACACCCTAAACAAAAGGAAAATCCTTAAAGCCTCTATCACGTTTGGTATCTGAACACCAGAGTGACTGTAGTTAACAATAATGTATTAAATATTTCAAAATAGCTAAGAAAGTTTTTGAATGTTCTCACTGCAAAGAATTAATGAATGTTTGAGATACACTGATTACCCTGATTTGATCTTCTCTCAATATGTACATATATCAAAACATCACATTATGCCCCATAAATATGTACAATTATGTCTCAATTAAAACAAAAAATTATAATAATAACTTCATTACATTACATTACTGTAAGCTCTGTACTTATATTTCCTCAGGGGCTGTGTTTTTCTATTTCATGTAGAATGTATGATAAAGTGTGAGTTAAATGTCATAGAGCTTTTATGAGCCAGGACAAATTGCAAAGTTTATAGTTAAGCAGTCAAAAAGGCATGTGTTAGGATAAATTAGAATGTAAAAGTTTTCCCACAAATGTATGATTTATAAGATGTGATAAGAGTTCCATGGGTAATATGCAAATAGAAACTCAAAGTGAGAAGGAATACTTATGTCAGACAAAATGGACTTTAAATCAAAAACAGGAAAAAAGACAAGAAGGTCATTATACATGTATAATCATAAAGGTATCAATTCAGAAAGGGTATATAATAATCCTAAATATATAGGCATGTAACACAGGAACTCCCAGATTCCCAAGACAAATATTAACTAGATCTAAAGAAAGAAATAGACAGAAATACAGCAACAGTGAGGAACTTCAACGCCCTACTCACAGGGCTAGACTGCTTGTCAAGACAGAATATCAATAAAGAAACACTGGACTTAAATTGGACATTAGACAAAATAGACCTAACAGACATTTACAGAACAACTGCGGAATATATATTCTCCTTAGCACATGAACATTCTCCTAGATAGATTCTCCATATGTTAGGCCACAGAACAAGCCTCAATAAATTTAAGAAATTGAATTCATCAAGCATCTGCTCAGATCACAAAACTAGAAGTAAATACAAAGATGAATCTCAGAAACTATATACCAGAAATTAAAGAAAATAATCTTTGGACCAAAGATGAAATTAAGATGAAAATTAAATACATTTTTGAAATGATTAAAAATAGAAACACAATATGCCAAAAGCTCTGAGATACGGTAAAAGCCATGCTAAGAGAAAAGTTAATAGCATTAAATACCTCATCAAAAAAAGTAGAAAAATCACAAATTAGTGACCTAATGTTGTTCCTTAAGGAACTAGAAAAATAAAAAGCAAACCAAACTCAAAGTTGGCAAAAGAAAAGAAACTACAAAAATCATAGAGGACTAAATAAAATAGAGGCCAAGAAATACTACAAATGAAAAGTTGGTTCTTCTAAAGATAAAATCAGAAATAAAAAAAGATCATAACTGATACCACAGAAATACAAAAGATTATTAGAGACTATTATAAACATCTAAATGTTCACGAATGAGAAAACCCAGAGGGAATGGCTAAATTCCCATTTCTATATCACTCATAGGGGATTGGGGATTAAAAAATATTCCCTTGGCTCAGTGGTTAAGGCATAGGCCACATACACTGGGGCTGGTGTAGGCCTGCTAAACAATGACAACTACAACAAAAAAAATAGCTGGGTGTTGTGGTGGGCACCTGTAGTTCCAGCTACTCTGCAGGCTGAGTCAAGAGAATCACTTAAGCCCAAGAATTTGAGGTTGCTGTGAGCTGTGACACCACATTGCTCTACTGAAGGCAACATAGTGAGACTCTGTCTCAAAGAAAAAAAAAAAAAAACATTAAATTCCTGGAAACACAATCTCCCAAGATTGAGCCAGGGAGAAATAGAAATCCTGAATAGACCAATAATGAGTAGCTACATTTGGTAATCAAAAATCTCAAAAGAAAAAGCCTAGGACCAGATGAATTAATAGCTGAATTCTATTAACCATATAAACAACTAATAATGATATTCTACATTTTAATTAAACTTCAGTTATAACTTTTTATTTTCCAGGGTTACCCATAAAGAAAATTTTACTCTAGTTACCCTTTCAGGATTTAAGAAGTTCTGAATTTGACCTTGGTACAACTTTAGAGCAATTGGCTATACAGCTGTTTTTTTCTCACTGCTGTTAATTGAATGGTGATGATATAAATAGTTCTTACTAAATCTTTCTATACTGTAGCTATGTCCATTTAATTCAAGGTCCTCAGGTCTCTGTAAACCTTTGCATTAAAAAAACCCCCAAACTCTACACTACTTCTTACTGCTTAAGGTTTTTCTCATTTTTGCTCCACAGGTTTTGGCTCAAGCTGAAGGAAGAATGATTATGCCTGCATAATCATATAGACACATGATCATATGTTTTTCAAAAGTAAAACATACCCAAATAAATCATAATGGTGATTTAGTAGTAAATTTATTCACTAACATTCACTTTCTATTCCGTCCTGGTAAATGGTCTATGTCTATGAAAATTATTTCTTTAATTTCTTCCTATTATTTTACAATAGATCTTCAAGGGGAATAAGCCACCAAATTATGTGATGATATAGTCATTCCCAGCTAGGTTCATCTGCCCACTGCCCAAGAGGAAGCCAATATCCATAGCACATTTCACAGCAGAGAGTTTATTCCACATGGCACTAAGCAGGGAGACAGGAGAAATTTCTCAAACCTGCCTTCCTGAGAATTGGGGCGATTGTTTTTAAAGACAGTTTGGTGGGAGAGGATTAGGCAATCAGGGTCTACTAATTGGGTGGTTTGGGGGCAGAACCATCAGTCCTTTGGTGTGGGCTGCAATCTGGGTGGGTCAGCTGATCCACTGGAATGCAGCTTTACCAAGGTAAGTTCAGTCAGTTTCTTGGTCTGGGTGTGTCAGTCAACCCAATGGAATGCAGAACCTGAAAATATCTCAAAAACTATTCCTAGGTTCTGAAGAGGTGATGTTATTAGGGAGAAAATTTAAAAATCTTTTAAACCACCACCTGTGTTCTCTAGAGTAGCAATTATAGAGAAGCAAACAAGGGCACAATGACTAAATATCTAGCAAAGGAGAGGACAGTGGCTGATTATTATCATTACTTCAGCTGAGCCTATTTCTTCGCAGTGTTTTGGGATCCTTACGCTGGTTCTCACCTTGTAACCCTTTACCTATCTGAGGGCTGTTTCAAGACTGTTTGTTTTACACATTTATTAAAATAGAAATATTAGATTCAGTTGGTCACATTATTCTTCTCCAAACAACCCAAACCAAACAAACAGCAGTAACAATAAAAAGAACAAAAAACAGAGCAGGTCAAACCTGAAAGAAGTTTATTAGTTGCTCTCTTAAAATTCAAATAAGGGTGCCTGATGGACAACTTCTTTAAGTGGTGAGTCTAGAATGGGGTCCTCTCAATATTTCTCTTCACCACCTTCAATAAATGTCTTCTGACATCATAGTGCTCATAAATCATTGAGGCCCTTGCACAGGCAAAGTCTGAAGTGTTGCCTAACAGTTTTAACTACATTCTTTAGATTGGACCTCAGTTCTCTGACCACACCTAATTGCAATGGGGTCTTAGAAAAGTAATCTACACTTGAAAAAGAGAAAATAGATGGATGTCTTAACTTCTTTGTTGACTAATGTTTATCCTATTGGATCTACATGTGGAGGTATAGTGTTTCTAAGGAATGGAGCTGGGTAGCTCTGTGGATATCTGGGAAAAGGATCTATCTTGATTTAGTGGACAAGTTCTTTAAACTGCAATTTGGGCAACATGAATAGGAAACTCTGGGTTAAGTTTTCCAAGCTTAATGACATTTGAAGGTAATGGTGCATCTTACATCAGAAAATTTTTGTTAGCTAAAGGATAATTTCTTAAGATTAGGAGAGGGAACTCTGCAAGGAACAATATTGTGTTAACAATCGTGTGTGTGTGTGTGTGTGTGCATGCACATAAGAATGGACATTCATGTAGCTTTTAAATCTCCAATATAGTAATTTGTGAATAGGAAACACACTCAAGTCTGTATGATGCATTTTAATTGCCCCCTTTGCTCCTGAGCTTGAGATCTCAGGAGAGAGGGCATCAGAGTCTGGAAGGGATAAGTAATGAAGAGTGGAGACATTTGTGGAATATTCTTTTTCTGAGTACAAAGTAACCTTTGTGAGGAAAAGTGTCAGCTCGGAGCTGACACTTCATAACCTGGGCTGCATTTAGGATATGTGGGTATGAGCATGTGGAACAGTAATCTCTGGTCTATGATCACTTTGTTTTGTGCAGTGATATGAAAAAGGAGCATAACTATTCATGATTATTTTCCTTTACAAACAGCTTTCTTATTATGTAAGCCTTAATACATGAAATTATAGAATTTTTTGGGTCAAATTGTCATTTTGTGTTTGTAGATCATCTTCAAAATGATTATATTCCTAAATGACAGGACAGTGGGAAAAGCTCTTTGATAATATTGTTGTAACACAGCCTAAGACTTGTGACTTAATAGAAAGCATTGCTGTTGTAAATTCTTAGAGTGGTCTTTGAGGTATTTTTCAGACTCTACATTCAGGAGTTCCTACTGATGCAGAGTTGAGGGAGAACTTCCCTTCTCCCTGGAAGTTATACTGAAAGATCAACTCACAATAAAGTGGATAGATAAGAGATTTTTAAAACATGTACATGGGGACAATCACAGAGTGATTACCTAATTTCCCAATGGGGTGCAGAAATTTATATACTTTGGTTTTATAGGGGAGAGGGAGATAAGGAATATAAGTAAATGGATACTAGGGAGGATGATTAGATACTTGGGAGAATGGATGAGAGAGAAACCGATTTATAATTGATTCTCTTTGGAAATTAAATTAACATGAGTGACAGGTATTGTATTTAAAGTGCTTTGGCTTAGATTGGTTTGCATTCTTGATCTTCTTTTTTGGAATACATTGAGGAAACAGGGAGGAGAAAGCAAATCAGTTGTTCTTTTTGATGGGTCTCTTTTTATATGAAGAAAAAAGATAAGCCTCTTCTGTGGCCTGTTAATCTCTAATGGCCTATAATTCAAAATACTTTAGAGAGTGTTCCTAAAATCTCTTTAAAGTGTCCAAATGTGGGACAATTGGAAATTATGGCTAGCTGTACTTTTCTCTACAAAATATTCATCACAAAATTTGACAAAGATTTGAGTAACACATAGAGACTATCTTGTGAATATTTTGTAAAATTTTGTAATGAATATTTTGTAAATAAAGGTACATTTAGCTTCAATTTCCCAGTTTCCCTATGTACAGCGACTTTAGGGGCAACTTTTGGGACACTGTCTTTATATCACAGAGTCATATTTTAGGGTGAAATTCCCTGAGATCCTTCACTTCCATCTACTCCATATCTATATCAACTTCCTTTGAAGTTGCCACAAACAAATATACAATCTAAGTAAGAACAATATCCTTATAATGCAAATGAAGTTTCAAGGTAAACCTCAAATGTCTCCCAAATTTAAGCTACTAACCTTCCTCTATATAGAAATTCTGGAGCCACAAATGTACTGATTGAAGTTGCTTTGGACAAAAGGTATTTGTTGGAGGCTCCATAAGATCAGAGGTTATTTACTTTATTAATTCTTCTTTCCCTATCTTTTAATACAGTGCCTGGCAATACTAATGCACACAATAAATGTCTATTGACTAGACTAGGGAAGGAGATAAAGAGGAAAGAACAGTTCATTCTTCTAATGGGAAGGTAGCAATATCACAAAGCCAAACTGAGGAAAATAAACAATTTTCTTCTCTTCACCAGGAAGAAGAAAAATAGTGTATATATTTCTGTGGTTCTTACTATTGCTATCACCTCCACAGGTCAGGCCAATGAGGACTTTGCTGACAACTAATATCTCTGGATCTGTGAGTGAGTTCATCCTCCTGGGCTTCCCCTCCCGCAGGGAGATCCAGATCCTCCTCTTTGTGGTCTTCTCCCTCATTTACCTCCTGACCCTCCTGGGAAACACAACCATCATCTGTGCTGTGTGTTCAAGCCGGAAGCTCCACACACCCATGTACATCTTCCTGGCCAACTTCTCCTTCCTGGAGATCTGCTATGTCAGTTCTGATGTGCCCCAAATGTTGGCCAATCTCATCTCCCAGAACAAGAGCATCTCCTATGCTGGCTGTCTGCTCCAGTTCTACTTTTTCTTCTCCATGTGTGCTGCTGAGGGCTTATTTCTGTCAGTGATGTCTTTTGATCGATTTCTTGCCATTTGTAGACCTTTGCATTATCCCACCATAATGACCCATTACCTCTGTGCCCAGTTGGTGACCTTCTGCTGGGTAGGTGGCTTCGTCTGGTTACTGATCCCTTTGACCCTAATATCTCAGATACCTTTCTGTGGTCCAAACACTATTGACCATTTTCTCTGTGACCTGGCACCTTTGCTGGCACTGTCTTGTGCTCCAGTGGCTGAAATTACTCTGACTTGTGGTATTATTAGCTCTCTCATCATCTTTCTTACCTTCCTGTACATCCTTGGTTCTTATTGTTGCATCCTAAGCACAGTGCTACAGATACCCACAGGCTTAGGAAGGCATAAGGCTTTCTCAACTTGTGCCTCCCATCTTGCTGTGGTGTCTCTATTCTATGGTTCAGTTATGGTAATGTATGTTAGCCCAGGTTCTGGGGACTATCATGGGATGCAAAAATTTGTGACCTTGTTTTATGCTTTGGCAACTCCATTCTTTAACCCTGTGATCTACAACTTCCGGAATAAAGATATGAAGGAGGCAATAAGGAAACTTATGCATGTGTTATTGTGGAAAGTCTCTAGTTGTCCAATAATAATACATTAATATTTAGGAGGATGGACAATCATGAGACAAATGAAAGCATACTGTTTTTTAAAATTTTATTCTATTTTAATATATTGAGAAGGCAATTTTAAATAATTCATTAGACCCATGGTTTAAGTCTTAGAAAGTTATTATAATTGTGTTCCAGGTATGTTTGTACTCTATATGCATTTACTTATTTTTCTGTCCAGTTTAATGAGATTTTCATGTGTTTCTCTATAATAGAGCTTCTGCTTATTCTTTCAGTTTTCATTGCATACTTCTTGGTGTTTTTCAACCTCCTGAAATTCTGCCCTTGGTGAAGCAAGTTGTTCTTTCTTAGAGCATAGCAGTGATTGAAAGTATTGTAATCGCACAAAGAGTTTACCAATAATCTAGCAGATGACTACATTTTAAAATATGGCATAGAAACATCAACAATTCAGAGATAAAAAATTTAGGACATTTTTTAAAGCACAACCTTTACCTTCGCCATCTTTCCAAGTATAGTTTTGGCTACACACAAATGTCCTCCATGATGTTAACTTGAATTGATGCCCCATATGTTGCCAATGCTATCAACTTAGCATGTGCAGACCCATGAAGTTTAGTTAATACCCAGTTTAATCTCAAGAGCTATAGAATTTGTGGGATCATTGCTATCACAGACCTAAGGTGCATTTATTTTTCATATAGTCCTCTGTAAATCTTTGAATAAGTGTCTGTTAGAGGTAATTCCTATTTTTTAATTTCTTGTTTTCTAGAGTAGTAATTTAATTTATATATTGAAGTCCACAAAAACTCCTTAGGCTAAATCTTGGTTCTGGGGTAACTCCAGCATAACTTTACTTTTAAACTTTAGCCAAACATCTGCAGCCTTTTGTTGAATATTTTTACTTGCTGAAGATCTTTTTGAAATTCAAATGACTAATCCTAACTTTGTTAATCTTCTTTCAGATTTGCTCTAGCTATTCTTATTGTCTAAGGGCTCCACTGATTGATAGCCTAAACTTGAAATCTTGATGATATAATTCATTTCCTTCCAATACCCACTCCCAATCTGTCATTAAACCGTTCAGCCATCTTCCCTGAGATCCTTTGGCATCTTCACTCAGCATTTTTGTCCAGATCCTCAGCACTCCATCCCTGTGACAAGTTCAAATGATCTCTCTTCCTGTGATATCTCCCATGTCAAATGCTAAGATTATATTCTTAAATCTCCTTTCTAGCAGTCCCCACACTTATTTCCTCTCTGCTTAGACAGAGGGAAAAAATCCCCAATTCTTCATTTTGTATGTGATTCAAAGTTCTTTTGAACCTATCCTCAGACTTTTTCTCTACCTTAGCAAATGTATGTCCCCTGACTCTGAATTTGACTTACTTTCTCTAATTAACATGGCACAATCTTAGTCTTACAACCTAAGCTTAAAGTTGTTCTGTTCATATCTTGCACATTTTTAGCCACTGCTCCTGAAACTTTCCTTGCTCACTTCTGTTCATCATAATATTCTTTTCTAAATTGGTAGCATTTTGAGTTTTGCCTAATATTTATTTATGATTGGTCTGCAGTTTGTGCATCTGTGACAGCATTGTTTGTGTTAATTTTTGAGTAGGGTAGGGAATATGAGTTATATTGTCTTTTCACTGCTCCAGAATAACTTCTGCAGTAGTAAGAACTCAATTAATTATTGATTCCATTAAAAATTCATTAAAAAATATTTATTGCACTCCTACTATCTATGAGGCATTACTCTGGTTACCAAGGTTATAGTAGTGATATCTAGTTCTCATGAAGTTCAAATTATGGTGTGGAGGAGATAGAAATCAAGAAATAGTGCAATGAATATATCATATAAAATATTTCCAGTGGTGATAAATCATTTGAAGAAATGGAAATCATGTGATGAGAATAGATAATAGTGGCAGTGGAGGATATTCTTTTAATTAGGATGATCTGGGAATGCTTCATGTAAGCTGGATTTAAGAAGATCTAAAGAAGTTTGGTATTTCTGTCCTAGTCATTTCAAGTTTTAGGTGGGTAAGAAAACAAGATAATCACAAACTAACTGGGGAGACACCCTACCAGATATGACTAGAGAACCAAATGCAAATGGTTGCTGTTAAGAAAGGCAAGAAGATTTTGGTTTAAAAGTGTACTTGGGGCTGTGTCTGGTGGCTCATGCCTGTAATCCTAGCACTCTGGGAGGCTGAGGCTGGTGAATTGCTTCAGCTCAGGAGTTTGAGACCAGCCTGAGCAAGAGTGACACCCTGCCTCTATTAAAAATAGAAAAAATGAAATACTAGATGGTTACTGTCTTGGGTGCCTATAGTCCCAGCCACTTGCGAGGCTGAGGCAGAAGCATTGCTTGAGCTGAAGAGTTTGAGGTTGCTGTGAGCTATGATGCCATGGCACTCTACTCAGGGTGGCAGAGTAAGACTCTGCCCAAGAAAAAAAAAAGCGTAGCTAGGCAAATACCATTGAAAAGTATGGCAGATTCCAGACTTGTTTGAATCTCCATTATCTGCTTGGGCTTGAGTTGAAGATGTCTCAGATTATAAATGCTGACAATAGTAAAGAATCAAGGAGCCGGGGGGCACATCAGTGGAGGGCTTTGTAAAATCCTGGGAAGTATAACCTTGAAACAAAAAGTATATTTGTTGGCATTATGAAGAAGGTATTAATGATGAATTTGATAGCTTATTTCAAAAAAGAATTAACCTTAAGTAATTATTGTCTGCTGACTACTTATTTGGTAAAAGATGAAGATGTCATTAATAATTTTTTACATTATGTGTACCATATTTAAATTGCTTTTATACACAAAGTTAGATTTGGCTAGCAGTATCCAAGTTTTTAATGAAGGTGGTTGCTTCCATATGAGAAAGTGGAAAGAATTAAAATGTAAAGATTTGTATATATAATTATATCAATATAGCAGAGAAAGCTACTGTTTCATGAAAGATCAAGACTAGCCTGTATTTGAATTATGTACGTTAGCCAGAGTTTCCCATCTTGTGGCAAGACAAGGGCTAAAACCTGTACACTGAAATAAAATCCAGCAAGGTTCACTGAAGAACTAACTAAAACATCCAAGTGGAGATTCAAGTAGACAAGTGGATATGCAAGTCTTGGGGTATGAGATGAGCTTGGGAATGGAGATAAAAACCTGAGAATATTCAGCATATTAACAGTATTTAAAGCTTTTGGATTCTGAATCATTGCTGCCCAGCTAAAAATATAATGTAAGTAACACATACTATTTCAAACATTGTAGTATAGACATTACTAAAGGTATAAAAAAGAGTGAAATTTTATAATATACAACAAAGTGGACATAAAGTTCGTGTGGAATTTTAAATAGCTGTAACGTTAAATTACACACGAACTTACGAACTGTATGTCCACTCTGTATTTTATCTAACTCAATTCAGTAAAAATATGTTCATTTCAGTATGTAATCAGTGTAAATATTATTAATGAAATATTTACATTCTTTTACTGAGCAGGGAAAATTGGCATGCGATTTTACACCTAGAGTGCATCTCAGTTACGACTAGTCAATGGCCACGTGTGGGTTGTGGCTATTGTATTGGGCACTACAAGTGAGATAGAAGTCTTAGGGCTAAATATAGAACTCAAACAATATGGAGGTTAAACAAATAGTGGTTTGAATCCTAGTTTTGGTGAAGAAAGAACCCACTGAATATGCTACGTGATTGGACTAGTGATCTTTTATACCAATGCAGTATCTCCGGGGAAAGCTTTCCTGAAGGCATTATATCTTCAACTTCATTGCCCTAGTCTGTCCTAGACTGAAGACCTCCCTGTAGGAGTTGGATGAAATTCTCTTTACAGACATTGCTGTTTATGTGAGAATAGTGGGTGGGAGGGTTGGTGAGTTGTAGAATAATGCCTTGGCACAATCCAATTTATATACTCATTGAAAACCAACAATTTATATCTTTATGTGTAAATGCACAGAAAGAAGGCTTGGAATTATACCCACCAAACTAAACACATTATTGAAGAGGCAAATACATGTGTAGAGATGTATGGATGTGAGGATTTTCATTGTTTTACCTTTTATAATAAAATGTTTAATATGAAATATATAATATTATTTGTGTAAATTTAAAAAATAGAGAAAATGGAATACAGTTCATGTCAGTATAGCTAAGCAAGCCCTGGTCATTGAAACTTTCATGCACACAGTATTTAGACTGAAACCAACAATATTTTGATGATATTTACATTTCATATATGAATGCCTTTTTTAGCATCACAAAAACCTGAAGATAAATGAAGATTTTATTGGTTAATTGTGGCCCACTGATTCCCCAGTTTAAGAATTTGGGGCTTAAAGTGAAGGAGCAAGTGAAGGATCTTCCATGTCTGTATCCATCCAGATTCATAATCTTACCTATTCTAAGAAGGATGAAGGGAAAGTGGGCAGCATTAAATTTCATTGCAGCTAACAGAAACTTTCCAGATGATGGACAACTTCTCTCCCTTTAGTTTACCTTTTTCTCCCAGAACTCGGGATAATGCAGCAGGAAGTGGTAAGGAGCACAGTATCTTCCAACAGCATTCATCATGAGCTAGACAAGCCCTCAATTACTCGTGGGCATGTCTGGTCCTCCTAGGTCATCCTGCTCCCATTTCACTGCCATTGCTTAGGTTGATTATTTAGCTAAGTCCCATCCTGTGTAACCTTTAGAGGGAGCATACCCCAAGGATATTATGGGATAGTAAAAATGAATGGATTGTTATAGTTTGTGTATATAATATATATGTATATATTTGTTTTGGCTGCCTTTTATCTTAATCCCTTTTAAGTTCAGATTAAGCACAATATTATCAGGCTTGGAGTTTATCTTCACACAATGGGAGTTTATATTGCCAGATATTAATTCTCCCAGTTTCTCTTGCACCTAAGCCATAGGAATGTACTGTTGCTTCCACCAGATACAGCCACAGCAGGCTCTGATTCAAGGGCTATGCAAGAAGCCCAAATAGGAAAGGGACCAATTTGAAAATATTGACATAAAAATGACAATAAAGGAGGTAGCAGAGCTCTTGTAGGAAAGATAAATTCTAGCATAAAATGAAATGGTATCTTTGTAGCATCTGATGGCCCATGGCTGTGGTGACTGTGACTTTTCTTTTTTTTTTTTATTTTATTTTTTTTTATTAATTGATTTCTGTGTACATTGATGCCAACATGGGGTACATTGTGCTGTTTCATATACAATTTGAAACATCTTCATCAAGCTGGTTAACATAACTTTCATATCGTTTGGTTAATCATTGTATCAACACAT
>CAUYQV010177114.1:0-30898 GCA_963574575.1 Galagoides demidoff | reverse complement strand
AATCCCCAGCCCGGGCCCGCCAAACAACAATGATGGCTGCAACCAAAAAAAAAAATGGCCGGGCGTTGTGGCGGGCGCCTGTGGTCCCAGCTACTTGGGAGGCGGAGGCGGGAGACTCGCCTGAGCCCAGGAGTTGGAGGTTGCTATGAGCTGTGATGCCTTAGCACTCTACCCAGGGTGATAGCTTGAGGCTCCGTCTCAAAAAAAAAAAAAAAAAAAAAAGAATCCATAAGATATGACCAAAACTTCAATCAGAGACAAATCCATGGCCTTAATACCAGCATAAGTGAAATTAGAGATAAACAATAAGCAACTATAAAGAGCTCTTATAAATCAATTTAAAAAATTCAAGAATCATAGAAGAAAATGGAGGAGAGAAAAGCTGTCAAGAAGAAGGACCACGTGGAAACCATTTTTGGGTCCCCCTAAAGGGAAGACTGGCTAAGAAATCTTCAGATAGGATTTTTGGGACTCCTTGACCACCAGGCCTTGTGATTTGCACCAGCCTTCCACTCCTCTGCTCTGGTAAAAGATGTAAGAATGTAGTTTATGAAAGGGCAACTAAAGATGCCAATAAATCTAATAAATGTCATACTTAATAATAAATAAACTGGAAAATAAATAATACTGATCTGCCACATTGTCCTACTAAATTAGCAAAAATAAAACGGGTTAATATGTGGAAGGGCAAGAGTATAGAAAAATGAACATGGTCACACTGTTTGTGGAAGGGTAAGCTGATTCAGGCTTTCAGAAGGACATCTAGGCTCTATACATCACAGATCTCTTTTGGTCCATCAATTTTACTTCTGGGAGTTTTATCCTGAAGAAATTAAGGCTGGTGTAAAGATAGATAAACAAGGATCTTGTTGTATTAAATAGCACTTATCAGAGGAGAACATAGACTACCATGCAGTCGCTAAACGTATCCATTGCTATCCGTACCAAATATTTACTAGATATAGGGCATTCTTTGTACTAGGTACATGAGCTTTCCCGCCAGTGTAACTGGCCTCGAGTGGAGGTTTTTCCAGGTTCTTGGTGATCATGTGGAGAAAAGAATTTCAGGACACACAATGTAAGCCAAATGACAGCTGCTTCTTTTTTTTTAATTGAAAGCAGAAGTATACTCTCAAGAGAAAAATTAGGCAGGCTTGAAAAGAGCATTTGTTCTCTCATATAATTGTTATTTTGTTAATTTCTGATCTTATTTTTTAACTTTTTTTCTCTTCTATTTTCTTTGGGTTTAATTTGATATCTTTTTCTCTTTCTGACTTCGTAAGATGGGTGCTGAAATCATTCATTTTCAGCCTTTTCCGTTTTTTCTAGTATGTACATTTGAAATCATAAATGTCCTTCTAAGTGAGGCTTCAGTTGTTCATTTGTAAAGATGGATATGTAGATCACTCCCCTCTTTCTAGATCGAGTGCCAGATATTGTTTATAAAATTTTAGAGACGATTTGAGGCTCCTGGCATTGTGTTCATTCTCCAGGGAAGATTTCCTTTGGCTCTTGCAGCAAGCTTGTCTGGGCAGATCAGCTTAATCCTTTCAGAAACTGAGAGGAAATTCAAATCTGGGCTTTGCTCTTGTGTGGACAAGTCAGTTTTGAGTTCATCTTACTTTCTGGGTGTGTGCAGCCTTTCGGAATCTCACTGAAAATTACCTGGTATATACGAGAGACCCTTCTCCTTGGCAGGCCTTGAATTCAAATGATTCTAATCCTAGTCCTGTGAAAACGAAGAAAATCATGTTTACCTTCTTGGACTCTCATTTGTTGTTGTCTGTTTCAGAATTGGCCATTTGCCTTGAGGGGAAAATTTCTCTGAATTCTGGAATAGCCTCTCTTGGTCTCCCTTATCTCCTAGGTCTTGGCCTGACAATTTCTTCCTGTCTTGGTATTTCTTTGAGGCCAACCCCATATTTCAAATATATATTTCTTTTCTTTCTTTTCTTTTCTTTTTTTTACACTGATTGCATTTGTTAGGTGAAGTCCCTCTTACAATCATGTCTTGCCCCCAAAATGTGTGGCACATACCAAGACCCCACCCCCCTCCATTCTTCTTTCTCTCTGCTCTCCCCTTCCCCCACCCCCACTGTGTCATTAATTGTCCTCATATCGAAATTGAGTACATAGGATTCGTGCTTCTCCATTCTTGTGATGCTCAAACATATATTTCAAAATATTCATCCAGCTTTTAATTGTTCTCAACAGGAGAGTTGTTCTATAAGTATACATCACCCCATTGTTGGAACTGGAGCTCCACTTGTTTTTCCTATTCATATAAATATGCATCAACAAATGGCTCAAAGAAGTTAGTATTTTTATAGCATCATGGATACTTTTGTTTTGTTTTTTACAATCTTATGATGTATGTTTTCTGAGAAGCACATACACGGTCCTTAAATGTGGATGAAAATGAACATATATAACTAGAACATTAAAATTAGTATGTAAATTAAGATGGTAACAGCAGCATTTATTTGTAATTGTTTAAAAATATTATAGCAATAATAAAAGACATATAAACCAAAATATTATGTATCATCTCTTCATCTAAACCTTGCATTTAAAATTTTCCATTCTGTGCCTTTATTTCATATGTGAATGTAACAGGGCACGTGGTAAGTGAAAGTTCATAGCATTGAATTTTAATGATCTACTTTGGGAGCCCTATTCTTTCCTAGAATTAAAAATATTGGCATGTTCATAATGTTTTGTTTTATTCAAAAGTTGTGCAGTTGAAATGTTGACGAAAAGGTTAAAATGTTAACATCACTAGAAGATGCATATGATATCTTTATACAGATTATTTTCTTTCCAATCAGAAAAGACGTAAGGAGAATTTTGCTTTAGAATATTCCATTTGACTTTGCCTTTAAAAGCTTTCTTTCAGCTTGTATAGATTAGTTAATGTTCCTCTTTATTTGAAATCCATTTATCAAACTCCAGATGTCGTTGCCTTTCCAGAACAATGCCTGTGTGTCACTAATGGTGATGGTATTGATCTTTAATGACACTAGACTCTGATGACTTGAAATCCTTTGATGGTATCTCTATTTTCACTGATGAACTTTCGGAAAAGAAAAATTATTAGATTACATTATTATTGTTACACTTACAGGCATCTTAATCACCTTCTTGACAATATAAGAGGAAGTCAAATTTTAATTGAAGATTGCCCTAAAAAATGGAAGAGTTCCAAGATTTTTGGTAATATCAAGGTAGGTAAAAATAGGACATAGAAATGCATTTGTTCTTGGAAATAAAAAGCTTCAGGCATTAGTGAATTGGAAGAGAAAGTCTTCTCTGAAAATGGTGCTAATAATTCTTGGTACATTTAAAACATTGGTATTATGAATAAAACATGGAAATTAATCTAGGCCAGGTATCTACTCCTTTGAAAATGTGGTGACTGTAAGTAATGCAGTGAACTTTTTTTTTTTTTTAATGAAAGGTTCCAGTAAAGCACTGGTGTAGAATGCCAGCTCTGACTTCACTAGACGTCAGAGAACCCTAGCTGCTGCTTTTTTGGATGAGCCTCAGGAGGTGTTTCAGGCCGCATGTTGGTGAGCGATTTGATGAAAACTCCGACAATAGTAGTTGGTCTAGAGCAAATGCTCTGTAAATAGTAATTTCTTTCCCCTTTTCCTTAGCATACAGTTACCTAGTTTCTTTATTCCTGGGATGATCGCAACATGATTTGTTTGCTGTATTAAGCGTCTAGTCTGTGATAAAAAGCAACCCCTGAGTCTCAGTGACTAATAACAACAAAGATTTATTTCTTTGTCTCATTGTACATTCTCTGAGGATGGGCCAAAACTCTCCTATTGCTGCGGGTTGCCTGTGGTGGCAGCTGTGGCTGTGGCTCCATTCCACATGGCTCTTTTCCATGAGCCTTCATTTCGAAATTCAGGCTGAAGGAGCATCCTGTCTAGGACACACTGCTCTTGAGGCAGAGATTAAAGAGCAAGAGCAGTCCTGTTCAGTACGATCCTGCTTGGAGTAAGCACACTCATTTCTGCTGACGTTTATTGGCAGATCAAGTTCATGGCCAGATCTGACAGTGGACAGGGGGACAGGCCTGCCAGGGTCCTGGTACACAGCCAGGATATGTAATTGTCTTGCTGGGTAGGAAGCAACTAGTTGGCAACAGCAACATGAGCTGCCCTACAACTGACAAAGAGTATAATGCAGTGCCTTTATTTGTCGTGTTGTTTTCTCAATTCCGCCCTGTAGAAATGCAAGGTATTAACACTTGCTGTATTTTCCATAGGAGGTCTCAGTTCTAAATGTTTCATATTGGACAATGCAGATCACTTCTTGGTTACCCAGGAAGTAGTTTTCAAAGCAGATTTTGAAGATGATTTGCTGATGTTGATTATTACTAAACTGGCTTTTTTTTTTTTTTTTTGAAAAATCTTGATGAAAAGAAGACATTATGTACAGAAGACTGTATTACCTTCTGAAAGATTCACAGGCCTTCAATTCAATCCTCAGAGAAAACTCACACTTTAGATGGTTAAGTATCACTGGTAGTACTGGTACGTCTTAGTCTGTTTGGGCTACTATAACAAAATACCACCAACTAAGGGGCTTATGAACAGTTCTAGAGGCTGGGAAGTCCAAGATCATGGTAACAGCAGATTCAGTGTCTGGTGAGGGTCTGCTTTCTGGTTCAGGACAATTGTCTTTGCTGTGTCCTCACATGGTGGAAGGGGCAAATATGCTCCCTTGCACCACTTTTTTGAGGGCACTAATCCCATTCAAGAGGGCTCTGCCATCATAACCTAATCACCCCTCAAGGGCCCTACTCCCTAATATAACAGGTTTTTAACATATGAATTCTAAGTTAGAGGGACACAAACATTCAGCTCATAGTACCATATGAAGATCAAAAACCAGGAGAACAAAGGGTATGTTTCCATTGAGTCTTAAAAAATGTTTTAAAGCTCAATTTAACAATCAACAGGGCACTAACCATCCTTCAAGAGCTTTCTTCAGAATTTATTTTTAAGAAGAGGGAGGGTCTGTGTAAAGAGGGGTAGGGTAGGGGAAAGGATAGGGGAAGAGAAGGAACTACAGTAGAACTTCTGTAAGTTGACCATCCTAGGAACTATAACAAACTGGTCAACATATGGAGGTGGCCAACATAAGGAACTAGGCCTACTGTACTGATACGTACATGTGGTGCGGGTCTGGTCTATGAAAATTAGGTCAGCTTCAGGAGGTGGTCAACGTAGGGAAGTGGTGAGCTATGGAGTATCTATATAGTTACTGAAAGTTTCCTATATTTATCTTCTACTTCAAAAGTATATTTACATGTCTCTACAGCCCTTAATGGGTGGATAGGTGGGGAAGGAAGGGAGAAGGGCCCTCCTTCTCAGGCTGAGGGTTGGATGAGCTCGCATTAGAATCTGTCAATCCTCTGTCTGTTATCTATTGGGTAGTGAATACATTCTCAGGTAGAGGGACTGAGGTGGGGAGAATACAACTTCAAGAGATATAATAGGGCCTGTAGGGAGAAGTCTCGTTGCCAAGGATCCTGAGCCACCCTGTTCCCTTCTGTGGTGGCAATCTGTGTTTATCTGTTAGGAGCATAGCATTCTAGGAGTATTTTAAGCATTTACAAGTAAATTACATTTAAATATATATTTCTCTCTTTTCTACCCAAAATATACTATACTTAGCTTTCACTTAATATATCTGGCAGCTCATTTCATATAAATATACAAGGAGTCTCCTCACCACACCCTCATCTTCTCTCTCTCTCTTTAAGGTAGCTCGAGTCTTCTTTTGTAGATGTATTTCATTGTCTATTAAATAGTAGTGCACTTCTTCTTTCTGAAAGTGTATATTGAGTTCTCTCAATCCCAAAAGATGATTACTAGGGGAACTCAGGAGACTTTTATCAATTTTCAACTTCTTCATTTTTTTTTTTGAGACAGAGTCTTGTTCTTTCACCAACACTAGAATGTGGTGGTGTGGTCATAGCTTACTGTAACCTCAAACTCCTGGGCTCCAGGGATCTCCCTAGCTCAACTTCTTGAGTATCCAAGACTACTATTGTTTTTCACTTTTTTTTTTTTTTAGAGATAGAGTCTTACTTTGTTGCCTTCAGTAGAGTGCTGTGGTGTCACAGCTCATAGCAACCTCCAGCTCTTGGGTTTAGGAGATTCTCTTGCCTCAGCCTCCTGAGTAGCTAGGACTATAGGCACCCACCAAAATGCCCAGCTATTTTTTTGTTGCAGTTTGGCTGGGGCCAGGTTTGAACCTGCCACCCTCGATATATGGCCAGGTTTGAACCTGCCACCCTCACCCTACTCACTGAGCCACAGGTGCCTCTTTTGTTTTACTTTTTATAGAGATAGGAGTCTTGCTATGTTACCAGGCTGGTCTCGAACTGTGAGCCTCAAGAGATCCTCCTGTCTTAGCCTCCCAAAGTGCCTGGATTATAGGCATGAGCTGGCATGCCCAGCCAGTTTGTGACTTCTATATTTTTGTTATCTTGAATCACTCCTGTTTGTTTTCTTATAGTGATAAACAGCAACCCCCTCAAAACTGTGCGTTGAGCTTACTTTGGGAGATCACACTGAAGGGAAGGGTGAAGACCAGGGTGACTGAGTCCTTCATTGCAGCACAAAGGGAAGTGTCCCTTAGGAACAGTCCAGGTGTCAGTAATTCTAAAATAGAACAGAAAGCCAGCAGGGGCCTGGTGTGGGGTAGATTGGGCTCACAGAGGCCAAGGGGCAGATGGAAGCAGAGAGACGATGTGCCAGGCGGTTAAGGCCAGGAGTCTGGTCTGCTCCCCTCATTCTTCAGTCTTCAGAAGAACCATACTGGTGGAAGGAGAGCTTGCTGTGGTTTTGAATGTAAATAGGAAGCATATATCTGTCTAGTGTGCTATTAAAAAAAAAAAAAACCACGTCAAATTACAGAGTATGAAATGGTTCGTCATTTGAGTAAATTGCCTATTCAGTGCCATCCGTGACCTAATAATCTGTTTCTGTTATGTATACATGTGGTGTCACTCCTCTGCTATCAGTAGGGCTATTTCCTCTCTGTATTTTGCTTTGTCTGCCTTGTGTTGGGGTGAGGGGTCAGGTGGAAGTCATGAAGCATTATGACCTCAAATGGGCTTCACAGCAATTGACCCCTGGCTGTGGCTTCATTAACACATGTGCTCCTGAGATTAATCAGCTGCAGGCAATAATCCAGTAGTTTAATAATTACATCATGCTTATTTCCATAATAACCGAGAGCATGAGTTACTGTTAAAGGGTTCTCTCTTGATTATTCTGGGTAGAACTTTTGTAGATGGCAAAGGTGTTTTTTTGAAGGCTGTATAACACTATTTAGATGTAAGAATTTTGCCTTATCCCCTTTAGTCTGAGCTTTTCCAAAGACCTTTTATTTGGAACAGTGGTTCTCAACCTTCCTAATGCCATGACTCTTTAGTGCAGTTCCTGTGGGTCTCTACAGGTTGAGAACTGCTGATTTAGAAGAAGTTGCACCTGCTAGTAAGTGGGTGGAACTATCCTTGATGTTTCTGGGTACTCTTCAGCTACCCACAACATTAAAGTACCATTCAGAAGCTCATCCCCAAACCTTCTCCTCTTAGCCTCTTAGGTTGTCAATAGGACAAATCTTCTGAACTTGTCTTCTAGTGAAAATTTAGAAAATGTGAAGTTTTCAGAGCTGTGTCCTCCAGATCTGCGACATGACATTGTAAAATAACACAGTGCATTGTAAGAAATCCTGATTTCTTCTTTCTGATAGGGAGAGTGTAGTCGATGGTCGACTTCACATCGTCAGCACGCTCTGGTGTGACTACATGAGGTCTACTCTTGGGCCTGTCCTGCTGCGGCTTCTGACTGTATTTCCTCCCTCAGCTCCCTGCACCTGGACTTGTGAAAGCTCAGGACAGTTCCAGCTCCTGAGTCTGCCTTGATGGGGATGTAGGAGCAGCAGCCTCAGCTTCCCTGGCACCTGAAATTTGAGTTCAGGTTGCCAGCTTCCTGGGCTCCTAGTCTGGGATATACCAGGCAGAATGAAAAGCCAGCCAACTTGTCACTGCACTGTTCTCTAGCTAGTATGTCTCCTTCTCTCCACCTTTCTGAATCTTTTATTCACTGAGATACAATTTCTAGGGTTTTTAGTTGTACTTAGTGGGAGGGGTCGGAACAAGTATGTCAGCTTTGTCTTCTCAGAAGTAAGTGTGATTCTTGGATCACCTTTTCTCCCAAGTTCTCAGCATAGCCTGGCACCTCGCTTGGTATTAGTTTATTGTTTCACCTCACATAGAAATTGATAGGCAAAATTCCCTGTTAGCCTCTAGTTACTTACAAAGAAGAAAAGGTTACAAAATATGGTATATTCTCAACACAACTGATTATGAAAAGAACCTTAGTTTTCATAGTTTTAGTAACAACACATACATACGTTCCTAAATTACACCCTCTCTGGCTTCAGGGAGATCATTCCAGGAAGGGAGGTCTTGGGAAAACTATTAAAGAGAAAAAAGTCAACAAACTTCACTGATGAAGAAAACAGGTATCGTTGATATGTGTTCGCTTTTGCCTGTTATAACCAGAAGCTGTTTATTCCTTTTAGTAACATAGCAGCCAGGGTAGAGTGGACCATGGCGGGCTGGAGCTGGCGTGCCCTGGCTTGTGAGAAATGATTATTTTCAGGCATTCTGCAAGGTGGTAATTAAACTATTATTAAAAACCAAAGTACATAAGATTTCAATAGATTATATTAAACACAAAAGTAATTACTACTGAAATGTTACCACTTCCCAGTATTTTTTACCATATTCAACTATGACTATTATTGCTATCCTTGAGATTATTTCTATCTATTGCACCTGTACGGTGGAAATACCATATATAATAAAAGCATCCAACTGTGTATTTTCTTCTCAACTCTGTATTCAGATTCAGTGATGCCACACTGACAGCTTGAAGTCAGCCGCTCTGGAAATATTTGTGCCACAGAAATTAGAAAATGTTACAAATCAGCGTGTCGTTCTCGGAAAGCCCGTTGTTAAACATTTTCTAGAACACCACTGAGTATAAGCCCTTTGTCTGGATTCTCTCCGTTCCGAAAGGTAATTTTTCTAATTTGCCAGAACTTGCCCTGTTCTCAGGAGCTTTTGAATTTCTGGACCTACACTACTTGCCTTTCACTAATGTGTAATGTAATAGCAAGATGGCAGCAAGTATTTCGTTAACCTTCACAATCCACTGTGGGCCGCAGATACATGTTTTCTATTATTCTGCCTTTTGAAGAAGCCTGGGCGATGGAGCTGATGCTATGTTCAGATTAACTATATGGGCAGAAGGGGTGGGGGAGGGGAAGACAAATGACTTGTTTTTTCAATACAGCTGCTCTGGCCATTGTCTTTAATTACACTCCTGCTGGACTGATAAGGAAACTGGCTTCTGACAGCTGTGAGGAGTTGCCACACCACGAAGCCCCAATATTTCTTTTTGGATAGAAGCGATGTCTTGTGCGCTGTGCATCACAGACGTGATTTATTTTTGATAATCGTGATTGGCTGTGTTTCTGATATGCCCGAGGCCTTCATTTTCTTAAAGGTACACGACCTCCACTTGGACGACTTCCTACTGCATTGAGTGAGGCAGAAGGTTTCAGTGGTTTGAATGTAGGTGCGTTTTTTTTCTGGCTTTTCAGTGTATTCCTTATTGATGTGCCTTTTTACCTGGCAGTTTAAAAATAGGCTGAATTGAAAATATGACTGACAGCCATGACTTCTCTTGGGGACTTCCCTTTCCAGGTAGGTCAGAATTCTCGCAGGCTGTTGTGACTGTCCCAGCAGTGTAAAGCCAGAGCAAAGACGTGATGTTGACCACATGTGCCTTTCAATGTATTTCTTTGTAGAAAAAAATGTTACCAGGACTACACGTTTTGGTCCTCACCCCGTCAGCCTCACCTCCTTTATGCAGGTGGTCAAATGCCAAAGCACAACCTGTGACACACGTGGCCAGACACCATGTTACTGTCTGATCCGAGTGCTATCAGAGGGAAAGGGGGCAACTGAAGCTCTTGTTCCGAGCTGCAGGGTAGAACTGATTAAGAAATGAAAGTACCTGATGATTTAGTTTGTTAAAGCATTTCAATTTAGAATCTACCAAATGTGATTAAAAAGCCCTGTTCCCTGTGATAGTATTCTAGAATAACCTATAAAAAATTGCAGGGGAAGCAATGAAGCACTTTATGTGGGGTTAGTAATGGTGTTTCAAAGGAAATGATAATCCCTCATGTTTCTGTCCAGTGAGAGTTATTTTAACTTGACCCATCAAGCAGATCTACACTCTTCATGTCAAAGGACTTTCAAATAAGCTAATCCTGCTGCCAGAGCTCAGCTACAGGGCAAGCGACAAATTGGGGCCAAGAGAGCCCAGCTGCAGAGGACCCAGCATGGAGAGCCAGGGGCCTCCACCCTCAGGCAGCTGTTCACAGCAGTACTCAGACCTGATTGGGGCGGGGGGACTAAGCTAAATGTGTCTGGGTTTCAGGTATGATAAAACCAGCCATTTGAATGAGCAGAGACTCAAGTGTTTGTAATAGGAGTCCTGGCATAAACTTAAGACTTCTATATATCCTAGCAGAGAAATGGACAGGTGGGCCAGGAGCCACATATGCCAAGCCATTCAGAAGAGGGGAGAACCATCTGAGATGGTCTGGCAAGTGTGTGGCGCCAGTGGTTGGCTCAGGCTAGTGCACTGGTAAATTATGGGGACTCAGGTGTCAAATCAACAGCTTTATATCCCTGGATCTGCCACGTAGTAAGTGCATAAGTATGTGTTTCTTAAACTCAGTTACGTTATCTGTAAAATAAGAAAAATAATAGCATATCTCATGTAAAGCTCTTAGCAAAGTTTCTGAAACCTAGTAAAATTTCCATAATGTTACCTAATGCAATCATTTCTTATTAGTTTTATAGTGAAAGGAGATTTTTTTTTTTTAGAATCCACTCTAAAATTCTATGGCTTTTAGTATATTGGTATAGGTAGGGAATTGTATCTCATTCTCATTACAAAATTGTGGTTTAAGAAATAAATGTCTTAACAGAATAACTAAGAAAATGCCATGAAGGCTCTGTTAACCAGTTTGATGAAAATATTTCAAGTTGTATATAAAACCAGCACATTGTACCCCATGATTGCATTATTGTACACAACTATGATTTAAAAAAAAAGAAATCCTTCAGAATATTTCTAAGCAGAGACTCGTTAGAGCAGTGGTTCTCAACCTGTGGATCACGACCCCTTTGGGGGTTGCCTAAATACATCCTACATATCAGATATTTATGTTATGATTCATAACAGTAGCAAAATTACAGTTATGAAGTAGTAACGAAAATAATTTTATGGTTGGGGGTCACCACAACGTGAGGAACTGTATTAAAGGGTCATGGCATTAGGAAAGTTGAGAACCACTGCCTTAGAGTGTTTTTCTACATTGATACTTAGTACAGGTGGACCCTGCCCGCCTATTGAACTGACCAGAGTGGAAAGCAAGAATCATGTAAGCTGCTCTCTCTCAGAATGCAGATTTACTAAGCCTGTTTTTGGTCCAGATTTGCTACAAGTGCTAGTGGGAAGGTCCTCATGCACAATGGAGCTCGTATGTTCAAAAGATGGCCAGTGAGGGCCCAGTGTAGTAGTTCAGTGTAATCCTAGCACTCTAGGAGGCCGAGGAATGTGCATTGCCTGAGCTCATGGGTTTGAAACCAGCCTGAGCCACAGTGAGACCCTATCTCTAAAAATAGCTGGGTGTTGTGGTGGGTGCCTGTAGTTTCAGTTACTTGGGAGGCTGAGGCAAGAGGATCGCTTGAGCCCAAGAGTTTGAGGTTGCTGTGAGCTGTGACGCTATAGCACTCTACTAAGGGTGACATAGTGAGACTCTGTCAAAAAAAAAAAAAAAAGATGGCAGTGTGGACACGTGGCAAGCAGACATGAGACAAGGATGGAGAGTGAGGAGGATGCAAGAAAAGTCTTCGGTACCTGGCACAATGAGGTTGGTTTTCATTCTAAGTGCAATGGAAAGCCACAGATGGATTGTAAGTAGGTATAACACGGTCCAACTTACATTTAAAAACCTGGACTTCTAGCTGCTGTTGTGGCAATGGATTATGGGAGGTGGTCACAGTATCCCATGAGAGAGAGTAGTGCCTTGGACTGTAGAGGAAGCAGCAGAGGTGGAGAGATGCAGATGCACTTGGGGCGATAGGATTTTCTCATAGGTTGGATGTGTGGGGTGGAAAAGAGGAGTGAATGCATGTCAACTCGGGGTAACTGGGAGGGTGACAGCGCATTTTCCTGAAATGGAGACATCTGGGAAAGAAGCAGAGGGTTTCACCTGTTCGTTTTCATGGTGGAGGAGGTGTTGGTGGGCAGCATGAGATGAGGAAATTAGATTCCCATCTGGTCATAAGGAGTTTGGGGTATTTCCTAGACACATAAGATAGAACATGTCTTATCTACTTTAGTACTGGCCTGGTGACTGGCACATTCCAGGTTGGGTCAGTAACCATATTTGGGTAAAAGAATGAATGAATGAAGTGGGTGGTGGCTGGCTCTGCATCCTGTCATCAGATGCTACCCCACCACACATGAGGAGTACAGACTAATTCAACAGGTAACATATTCAGACAAAAATAGACAGGTAAGTCTACATTTTGTAAAAAGGCTGCTACTTTATTTTTTTGAACTTATAAGTAGTGATTTGGATATATGAATCTGGGCTCATGGGGAGAGGTTTGGCTGCAATATAGAATTTTTCTTTTCTGACACAGGGTCTTTCTCTGTTGCCCAGGTTGGAGTACAGTGATGCGTTCATAGCTCACTGTAGCCTTGAATTCCTGAGCTCAGGTGATACTCTAGCCTTAGCCTCCTGAATAGCTAGGACTATAGATGCCCATGACCATGACTGGCTAATTTTCTTATTTTCTTGTAGAGATGGATCTTTCTATGTTGCTCAGGCTGGTCTCAAACTTTTAGCCTCAAAGGATCCTCTTGCATCAGCCTTAGAGTGCTGAGATTGCAGGTATGAGCTACCGTACCAGGCCAGGAATAGAGATGTTTTTTGAAACCATAGAATGCCTCAAAGTTCCTTAGGAGAATGTATAGGTGAAGAAGGGCTTGGGACCTGTATTAGTGTCCTATTACTTCCGTAACAAATTACCACAAATTTGGCGGCTTTAAACAATACAAATTTATTATTTTATCCTTCTGGAAGTGACAAATCCAAAATGTATGTTCCTGAACCCAAATCAAGGTGTTGACAGGACTGAGATCTCTCCAGAGGTTCTTGGGTATAATCCTTTTTCTTACCCTTTGAAGCTACTTGGATTCATTGGCTGTGGCGCCCTCCTGCATATTCAAAGTCTGTCATTCCAGCTTCTGTTTCCAGTGTCACATGTTCCCTAATATAGTTCTAAATCGCTTGTTTATCTTGTATATCTAAGAAGTCTCTTCTTCCTAAGGGACTTCAAAGCATTTTGTGACTCCAAAAACCATTTATATTCTTGGCCTGGTGGGATGGCTTGTGATTTCACTGGGCCCACCCAGATAATCCAGGATCATCTTTCCATCTCAAAATCCTCAGTCACATTCACAAAATCCCTTTTGCTGAGTAAAGTACAATGTTTACGTATTCCGGGCGACAGATATGAACAACTTTGGGGGCCATTATTTTGTCTTCCACAGGGCCCAAGACAGATTCCTGGAGGAGGACTCCTCTGAAGCTGAACAGAGAGGCATCTGGCAAAGGAGAAGGAGGAGGGGCCGGTGGGAGAGGAGGAAGGCCGGGAGAATGGGCTGCCGTGGAAGCCAAAGGCAGACAGTTTTAGGAGAGATGGTTTGATCAGCAGCTGAGCAGTAAATGCTGCTGAAAGATGAAGTAAAAGCCGAGATGGGCCCTTGGATTTGGCCATAAGGAAGCCTTCGGTGATTTGGCACAAGTGGTCTCGTTTGTGTAGTATGAATGACGGCTGAGAAGTGGCTCCAGGTGAAAATGAGTGAGTAGAAGAACAACTTCAGATAAACGTCCAGAAATGAGGTGGTAGCTACCAGGGGATATGGGATCACGAGGTCCACCTTCCTTCCCTTTCCCCTCCCTGTCTCTGTTTCCTTCAAGACAATAGTCACTAGGGCGTGTTTGTGCTGATGGTACTGATCAAGTGGAGAGAAAGAGACTGGTGATGTGGGAGAGGGGAAGTTCCTTGGGAAAGTCAGGAGAGACCAGGTGGAGTAACTTCCATTTAGCAGGAGTCTGGACACCATAGCTGCTGTAACGGGAGGGAGGGCAGAACCTGACAGTGTCAGCCAGCTTTGGGTTTGGCTGTAAATAATGCAGCACTCTATTCAGTGATTTCTTTTTCTCCTGCATGTAACAGTAAGTCCAGAAGAGGCTGTCCATGGCTGCAGCACTGGCCCAAAGTGACGTCCGTCTTCCTCCTCTGCTGGCCCTTCCTTCATTGTGTGGGCCCCTCGGATGGTGGCTGCATCGCTAGGCTTGAAGCACCTGTCAGTCAGAAGAATGGAAAGAGGAAGGAGAGTGCCGGCTACATCTGGTTCTTTTTTGAAAAGCATCCTCAGAAACTCCTGGGCTCATCACTGCTCGCATCTTACCAGCCAGGTTATGTGGTCACCGCTTACACCATGAGAAGAGCCCCTTAGCCGGGAAGAAGAAGAAGGGACCTTGGGTAAGGAGTTAGCTGGTTCTGCTGCTTTGATATTTGTTAGTTATACAATTTTTTGTAAAAGAGAAGGATCAGGAAGTATTTCAGTCTAGATCACTTCTTCCAAGGAAGTTAGGGCTTTAAAAGTAGACTTAACACTTTTGCCAAGAACAAAAGTATGGTGATTTGTGTTCTATAATCTTTATAAACAGTTGTAATGTTTGATAGGAGTGTTTTTTCCTCCTATCTCAGAATTTCCTCTCAGATATGATTTAATCCTATTTATTTTTGTTTGGTCTTCTGGAGAGACAGAGTAATCCCAGTAGGCATTAATCAGCTGTCTGGATCCTTGAAATAGTGTGAACTAGGAATCCTCCAATGACTTGGTGGGAAAAGCCATCAGAAGATGAAATATGGGCATAATTCTCTTGGAGCTTATTCAGGGAATTAGGGGGAAAAAAGGGAGAAGTGTCCATTTCTTTTATTGGGAAATAATGGGGTGAGGGGATTTTTGCAAATGATGGAGGTATGCCTTATACATGGCCTTTTTTGAAGAACATGGAAATTTGGAAACTTATAAAAATGAAAATATTCTAAAAATTCCAAGAGCGCAGAAAAATAATTGCACAGTAGAGAAGACAGTTTTGTGGTGTTGAAGTGTCACCTATGGAAAGAAGGAGGGACAGAAGCACCGTGCTTCAGTGATGGCGTTTCTGTGCCTGCGTCAGCTGAGGTCGCCACGTGTCAGTCCCCTCTGACAGTTGGTGTTTTTCTGGGTTGGTGCTTTTATCTCCTGCGTGTGCTCATCGGCAAGGTGAAGGCTATTCCTGGGCAGCCATTGTAAAAGGGAACATTTAAAAATGTCATGGCTTGGCGCCTGTGGCTCAATTGGCTAAGGCGCCAGCCACGTACACCTAAGGTGGCGGGTTTGAATCCCCAGCCCGGGCCCGCCAAACAACAATGATGGCTGCAACCAAGAAATGGCCAGGCGTTGTGGCGGGCGCCTATGGTCCCAGCTACTTGGGAGGCAGAGGCAGGAGACTCGCTTGAGCCCAGGAGTTGGAGGTTGCTGTGAGCTGTGATGCCACGGCAGTGTACCCAGAGGGACAGCTTGAGGCTCTGTCTCAAAAAAAAATAAATAAATAAAAATGTCACATGTTGGTGAATTTTCTGACTATGCCTTATAAGCTAGAAACAGATGTCCTCTGAAATTCATCCCCCCCTTGACATGCTATTCTCGGCCCATCTATCAGACTAGGAAGTTGCTACTCTCTTCTCTCACTACAAGCTTTAATTTTGGAGCTCTTTAAAGACTATTATGAAATGGTTTCATAGAAACCAGAAAATTCTTCCAGTCAGTCTGTGCTACTCTTCCTCATCCGCCTCCCACTTGCACACATACTGCAGAGGGCGGTTACATTAATTCTGAATCTCAACCCCCATGTTACACGTGTGCATATGGACACACACACACACTCTTCTCTGTCAGGGTGGAGTTGAGTGAACCTCTGCCAGTCGATCACAGCAAATTATAATTAGAAGGCCCATGAATAATTATATGCTTTGATTTTTGATTGATTTGATAACAGAAACTAATGCCTAAGCATTTGAACATACAAAAAACCTTCAATTTTTAGCATTTTACAGGCTGATTTTCATCGCTGATCATATCTGCATAGCCAGGGAAGGTGTAATTTCAGTTTGTGACAAAGAATTTTGACAAGGGGATGGAATAACAGCCTTTCAGGCAAAGGGTATAGTTTGAGCACAGATCAGAAGGCATTGCATGTACATGGAGCAAGTGGCAAGTCATCAGATGAGGCCAGGGTAGTATGGTGAGGGGACATGAAATTGGAGATCTACTTTGGAACCAGGGTTTGGAAGACCTTGGATAAGACTAGAGAATTGAATTTTATTTGTTAGGCAGGAAGATTTTTGACAGTGGAAGTGACCTGACTCATGTATTAGCAAGAGTATTTGTGAAATAATAAACGTAGTTATAGCACACAAATTCTCATATGTGTGCAGAGTTCTAGAGATTACGTAGCTTTTTCACTTCCTTTGAAGACATTTGGTCCTGCAGAATGAAGTAGAGAAAGTCCTGTGTGGGACTGAGAATCCACGACAGACAAAGCCTGTTTGATCTATGCCTATTATTTGAAGGGTTCTAACTAGCCAAGTAATAGATTTGTATTGTCTCCATGAGAGAGACATACGCTTGGGAAGATTAATTAAACTCTTTCAAGAATTCTTTAAAAGTTGACAAGATGGAAAACTTAAGTAAAGGATAACTTGGAAAACACCAAGCGTATCATCTTGCAAAGATAACTACTCTTAAAAATTTAGTAGGACCTTGGCTTCCATCCCTTTTGCTACCCATGCTTCTATGTCCATCCATTCATTCATTTATGCAATGACAACATATAGATACTGTGGTAAATCATATGGATACAAGATTATAGGAGAGCAGAATGTCACCTCAAAATGTGCCACATTGGCATAAGGATTATTTTGAGCTAAAAGCATTTGAGAAGTTTTCAGGTCTCGCCCTATTTCCCTAGAAGCAGGACACAGACTTACAGAGACAAATTTGGCCACTCCTCCCTTCTCTACCAGGAAGGACAAATGTTAACTCCAGAAGACAACCTTAGAGCCTAATAGCTGGGATAAGGCAGAAGAGGAAACTACATAAAATGTGTTACTAACTAGCCTTTATCTGCCGGGTACTTGCCTTCACACAATTTACCACCCCTAGAGATGCTCAAACTTCTTTTCCTTTGTCTTGGTACTTACAAAAAAGTGTACTCTTCCTTGTTAAAGACATTCCATGAGCTAGAATTCAAAGCCAGCTCTTTGAGAATTGCTCATTCCCTGGATACGCATATATGAAATATACATGCTAATAAACATCTTTTTCCTCTCTTGTTCTATCTTTGTTACAGGGGTCCATTTCAACCCAGAAAGAGTAGAGGAGAACATTATTTTGTCCTCCCCATAAGGTAGATAAGACAAACACAGTTTCTTATCTTATGGGGCTTATGGTTTAGGAAGAGAATTTGTGAAATAACAAATGTAATTGTAGCACACAAATTCTTATTAAACTTATTTAGTTTATTCTTGAGAGCTCAAGCTATCCACCTTCCTTGGCCTCCCAGAGTGCTATGATTATAGGCATGAGCCACCACGCCCGGCCCTAGTTTAGTTTATTCTTATACAAAGTTACATTTATGTAATCATATTTGTTTTCTTAAAATTAACATTTTCAGTTACTATTACATCATGTCTACTTGCTGTGCCATATAGATGTGCTATTTGCATATTATTTTACTTCATGGGTAGACCATGTATTTTCATCTACTGTTAGAAACCTACATGACCCCTGAGTTTTTTGTATTATAAACAACTCAACAGTAAACAATATGGATATTATTTCCTAAATTTTAGATTTCTTTTCCTGAGAAAATATTCTTATAAGAATTGCAAAACTGAAAGGAATAAAGATGAAGTCTTTTGATAATGGGTGTTGCTTAAAAAAAATGTTGGTGTAAATTGATTATTCAGCAGTATAAGAATAAACCCAGCTCACAGCAACCTCACCATACTGGTCATTACTATTACAATTAACTTGACAAGTAAAAATAGGTAGCCAATAATCCTAATGCTCATTGGAAAGGACTATTAGATGGCTCCATTTGTCAGAAAATGCAGGAGGATCTGGCATGGTTTTGTGAACTCCTTGTAAATGGAAGTGTGCGGAACCAGACTGTCTAATCATGTGAGTTTAGCCTAGAATCACTCCAAAGCCTTGATCTTTCCTAAGATATCTTGATTCTCTGCTACGATGATACTCCAAAGTAAGCGTTAATGAAAATATGCCATTTTATCGGTGATGGGGAGCAGGTCATTTGTTAGGGAAACATGGAATATGTATGAAGAAAAGAAACTTTACATAATACAAGTAGAATGTAAATTAGAAACAGTAAAGAGGCTTGGAATATTTAGTGAGAAGAACTGCCACCAAGGAACAGAAGTATCTACCAAACGGGAAGGCAGGAAACCAAACACTCCGCAGTTCCAGGAGACAGGTCACCTGGGCTTCAGACACAGACATGCCACAAGTATTAATTGCTTTGTTAGAAGAGAAACAGCCTAAAAATATGTGAACAAGACTGGGCCCTAGAGGTACTAATGGCAGTGGAAACGGTTGTCATGACGACGGCAAGGAAAAGTCAACCAAAGGAATTACTAATACATATGAGTGTAAATGTGTCTGACATTGAATAATGTGAGCCAATTCCTTGGCAGATTCCAGCACTATTTTTGAATCTGAAAAAAAAATGTATCGGCATTTATCACATGTAGGCTTTATTCTAGGGATTTTATGGTAAGGGGCAACTCACTTTTTCATAAGAGGTGGGCTTGATTTTTAAAAATAACTTTTATTATAAGACTATCTTAGGGACAGTAAAGGATACTTTCAAAAGAAGAAAGAAATTGCTTCCCAACCTCCTTGTCAGTATAACAGCTTGTCTTTTTCTTTTCTACATCCAACTGCTTCTTAAAAATCTATGTCATCTTAGTATTCTGACAGTTTTGCATTCTACTTTTATCATTTAGCCTCATGTCTAAAGCATTTTCCTTATTTGCAAATCATCTTTGTAACTAATTAGTTAAAGCTTCTGCACAATGGTTCATCAGTGGCATTGTATCATTTGCTCAGCCTTTCGGGTATTGAAGGTATTTATGTTTCATTGACGAGTTGTGTTATAGGCAATGCAGAGGGAACAGGGTGACATTTCAGATGAACATTGCCGAAATGCTGGCTCTTGCTAGGACAGAGTGAGCTTGTGTTTTGGACGTGGTGCATTACAACATGTGCTAGCTGGAGGGTGGGAGGGTCAGCGGTTCTTGATTATTAGGTAGCACCAGCAATTAATAGGATAGGGAAGAATGACTTTCTCATTATGCCACATATTGCTTTATAATGCACATCTGCTCCCACGTCCAGGGTTCTGCCGCAACCCTCCAGTGTTTTTCTCAAAGACCATTTCTTACCCCAAATGAATCTGTCAATAATAATTATATGGTAAAAGTAAAAAGTCAGCTACCATGATTGAAGCATTCCCTCATAGTCTGCAGAGAAGAAAAGTAACTGTATATCACAGAATGACAGTCGCCTCTTACATGTGCAGTAAATCAGGTATCTTCATCACGTATTGAAAGGGTTTCTGGCTGGCCTCAGACGCTGTACCATTCATCTTGCTTTGTGCACATAATGGTGCTATTGGCTCGGAATGACTGTGTCAGTGTTTCAGATTGTTAATAGAGACATTTGCTTCTATGAAGATGCCTTCCGAGTGTATGGTGGCTCTCCTCTCAGCCCGCAGGATTAGCAAATCAGAGAGTAACTCCTTGAGTTACTATGTAGAGGTGCTGCTTGAACTTGGGAAATTTAATGCCAGCGATGCCCGTGTCGATGGATACATGGCAGGCCAGAAGTGGAAGCAATTGTTATAAAAACTACCATTTTGATGACCACTCCGTTAGAAGAGTTGTACAAATTCAAATTGATAAAGATTTTGTGTAACTGACATTAAAACACATGGCGAAGAATTATAAATTAGCATTTTTGTATTCCAATTAGTTCTTTGGCTGGAAGGAAGAATAGAAGGATTTGAGGAAATACAGGAATAAGTAAGGGGTTAGGAGAACAGGATACTCCATGAGGAAAACAAAGAACCGGGAGGAGGTCATTGGTCCCAATCATCAGATACACTTATTTAGGAAAATTTTCTGGATACCCAGTGGTTTGCTAGCTATGCTGGGGTCTGAGAACCATGCTGGGGTTTCTTCTATGACCAGAGATGCCTGTGGGGCACTATTTTGAGATTTGTCTTTAAATTTCTGCCACTTAGTTTAAATCACTTTTGAAATAAAAAATTCTTATTCCTTTTCCCCAAATCAGAAATTGCCAGTAATGAAGACACTAACATCTTGTGATGAGTGTATTCCTGTCTTAGTTCGGGCTGCTATAATAAATTATTGTGGATGGAGTAGCTTAGAAACAGCAGAAATTCATTTCTTGTTGTTCTGAAGGCTGAGCTACTTCTGCTTCCTGCTTTATAGATGGCTGTCCTCTTGCTGTGTCCTCACCTGATGGCCAGAGAGCTCTCTGTGGTCGCTTTTATAAAGGCACTAAGCATTGTCATGTGGGTTCACAGACCCTGCTTCCTAACACCATCACATTGGGATTAGGAATTCAACCTGTGATTTCTGGAAGGACCTGACCATTCAATCTGTAACATTTCCCCATGGCTATGCCAGGAAGCTCAAATCCTGAGGAAAAGGTGGTTCTATTTCTCACTGTGAGAGAAACAAACAAACCAATGGCAGAAGGGACCACAAAGATCTCAGAGGTAAGGAAGGGTTGAGAGGAAGAAGGGGTTAGAGCTGCAGCTTTCAAACTTTCGCCTCAACTCACAGTAACAAACACATTTTATGTAGGCACCCACAATGCCGGAACAATCGTTTAATGAAACAATTCTTTTGTATCTTTTCATCAAACACATCACTATCAGTCTACTGACAAGATGATGTGCATTAATTAATCATTAATCTCATTTTGTCCTCATAAACTCTAAGGAGGTATTATTTTATTTTTTTTAAGAGATAGGGTCTTACAGTATTGTCCAGGCTAGAATACAGTGGCACAATACTAGCTCATTGCAACTGTGAACTTTTTGGTCCAAGTAATTCTCCTCGCTCAGCCTCTGCTCAGCTTCCCAAGTAGCCAGGATGATAGGCAGTACTGGGCATACATGGCTAACTTAAAAATTTTTTGTAGAGATGAAGTTTCACTATGTTGCCCAGGCTGGTCTGAAACTCCTGGGCTTAAGCATGCCCACTGTCTCAGCCTCCTGGGATTACAAGTGTGAGCCACAGGGCCTGCCCCATCTTACTGTTTTGTAGATAAGGGAGCTGAAGATCTGAGAGGTGAGATCACTGCCCTCTGTTTACTGGGCTGTTAAGTAGAAGAGCCAAGATAAGGGCCAGTGTCTGACTAATCTGCGCTCAGCCATTCTGCACTGCATCCAAATGGCCTTTCCCCAGGAAGGACTGAAAGTTTGGTTCTGAGTTTGTTAGCAACTACAGAAAGGAGAGAAAGAAGAACTGTGGTTTTCAACCTTTTTTTTATCTCACGAAACACTGGAACCTACAGTTAAAGTTCTGTGGCACACTTAAATTTTGTTGATCAGGAAAAAGAATAAAAAAATATACTTTGAACTTCTTTAAAAATGATCTAATAAATCATCTTTTAAAAATTTTCACAACACACCTAAGATCCTCTCATGGACGCTAGTGTGCTGTGGCGTACCAGTTGCAAATCAGAGTTAGGAAAACTCTAGTATTCCAGGGACTTCTCAGAAACCCAGGCTTTTAGAGATAATACGTCAGCAGCAAAACCCTGTGATCCAAAGCATGGGTTCCCTGAGCCTGGTGCCCTGTCTCACTGTTGTTGCCCCAGGCTGACCAGCTCTTGGTAAAGGAAATTAGAAACGTTTTACTACAAATTATGGCATTTTGATATTCTAGACTGACTGAAAAAGCCTCAAAGGTTCTCTGACCTTCTCCCTTTCTCCTCCCTCCTCTGCCTATAGGAGAAAATTCCCTTTGCCTTCTGAAATTTTACTGAAAAATCCAGATTAATTGGAGAAAAGGCATACAATTAATTTAATATGTATGAGGGCTGTCTGGAAAGTATCTAGCCATGTAATATGAAAAATAGTATTACAGTGGCTGGATACTTTCTGGGCAGTTCTCATAGACAGGGAAGCTTCAGAATGAAGACCCAAAGATAAGGGAGACATTGTCCATTTTTAAGCTTAAGTTCAGCAAAGTATAAACAGCCTTGTAGAAATGTGATTAGACAAAGAGGGTCTGATCTGTTGCTAATAGGTGATTGGGGAAACCCAGCAAGGCCTGCCTATCTAGATTCTTGGTGTCCTCTCTGCACAGGCTCCCCTTCCTTCTGTGTGTGAGGAAGGACCCTCTAGAAGCAGGAGTCTTATTACAGTCAGATAATTTCCATATGGCCAATTTTCACAGACAAGTGGAGGGAAAGTTAGAGTACTATTTTTAGGTTTTATGGCTGGCTTTTCACAGAAACCAGAAAGAGGTTGGGAAAGAGGGATTCTAGTTTCTGTGGCTAGCCTGTGTGGGAGGCTGGGGTGGGGGGGCAATGGGACAGAGAGACGGAAGGGCAGAAGGTCAGAGAAAAACTTCTGCTCTGAGGTCTTCATTCCAGGTATTATTTCCTGAGCACCTGGAAAAGGTTCCTGAATATGTCAGAAACCCCTTCATTCAAAACCAGGCCCCTTCAGCTATAACCAAGTAAATTTTTTGTTTATGGCAATTCAAATCCCACTGAGAAGCCAAATGTGTTATTTGACCCAATTAGGGCTAGATGAAAATTCGTAATAAACATTTGCTAATTACGAAAAGACCCCTAAGCAGTACTGAGAGTTGGGGGCAGAGCTGTCTCTGGGTCACTGCTTTCATTATAGCTCCTATAACTCTGGCTGAAAACAATCAGGAGTTCTCTTGTTGATAGCCCGTTTTTATACGGATTAGTGGCCTGGGTTCAGTTTCTATTGCCTAGTTCTCTCAATCACAAAATCATAGATTCTGAAAGGAAGCACCATGCTAAAATGAATGGAGTGCACTTAGGAAGTTTGGTGGAAACAGAGAGTCCCCACTGTGACTAATTGCCACTAGGATTTGTTTCTAAGACAGCGTAGGAATGATTTTCTTTAATTGTGTCATAAACAACTTATGAACACCAAGGCACCTGTGTCAAGCATCATAGGAACTTAAAGACAGAGGAGGAAGTGAGAACAATATCTTTCTCTCTTGTTATAATTCCTCAAGTTTTATCAGCTAGTGACAGCCTCAGCCTACAAGGTTGGAAATTATCATTAAAACAAATGGGTGATATTGTCATTGGTCGAAAGGAAACCAAACAACTGAGGTAGCTTTGTGCTTGAAGTTTCACTGTGCATGTTGGTTATAACCAGGTAACATTCCCAGCTCTGCCTCTATCTTGATAGCTGTAATTCTTGGGCAAATTATACGTAGCTTGGGGAAAGGTCTGCCTATCATCTTGAATTCCTGGAATTTCATCAATGAAGACCTCCAGGAGACCTCCTGAATGAATGGGAGTGGGACAAATGCAAACTCTTAATATGAGAAATTAGAATCTTGTTTTGCTCTCATGATTTCCAGAACTTGTTCTCTTCCATTTACATGTCTTCTCCCCAAATGCAAACTGTGTGGCACAGACAGGCTCTTAGAATATGAAGAATTACAATATTGGTAATAATAATGATTATGTTTTTTGAGTGCTTACTATGTGTCAAGCTATACTACATACTCTGGATTCAAAATCTCATTTCCTGTCACTCTAATTCCATAAGGCAGGTGCTATTAACACCCTCATTTATAAAATGAGGAAACTGAGGCACAGAAAGGTTACTCACCCAAGTCATACAACCAGCACTGTCTCATGATAACAAACTATTAAAAATATTTCCTTTGTGTTTCTTAGCCTGGATTATTTCTTAATAAATTTCAAAAACAATGACTTCTTGTAGTGGTTCATAGTCACCAAGGGGTCTTCTAAAATGTATTTCATCTTTGCTTTCATAGTGTTTCCTGGAGATCTCTGCCAGATGTTGGTGGATGAAAGCCATAGACTGAATAGAGCTGCTGGTGCCAGGCCTCCTGTCCCATGGACAGGAGTACCTGTTGACATGGATTTCTGGCCCCACAATAGCATCAGGAAGCCCGATGCTGGATTCTAGAAGTCAGAAGTCACTGAGTCTTACAACCTAATAGGCCTATGTGCACGGTAGTAGGTCATTGACCTCTGTGCCCACCAGGACCCACCTCCTACCTGAAGTGGTTTCCATCTCTTTTATTTTAAGTCCCTGACAAGGAACTCTGCCTCTGAGAACCCTTCCCTTTCTTCTCCAGCCTTCCCCAGTCCTGGTGACAGCATGCACTTTGCAGGCACCTGGAATACTCAGGGTGGCTGTCTGGGATGGCTGGCATTGACAGGGCATGTGCAGGGGGTGAGAAGAGCAGGAGGGGAGGAAAGTTATTGACTAGAGAGGACCTCACATGCAGTTCTAAGAAGTCAGTGCCTTGTTGAGAGGGCAAGAGGGACTCACAGGAAAACTGACATAAGCAAGGTTTACATTTAGGAAGCTCATTGGGGGAAGGAGGCAAGACAGGAGGCAGGGAGATAAGTTAGAATGTGTTATAAGAAACACTTTAGGCAAGTTTAATTTAACAGACTTAACAGAGCAAAGAACAATTGGCAAACTGGGCAGGCGCCTGCCCAAAATAGCGTTCAGGGAGATTCCAGCTGAGTGCACGGTCAGAGAGGGTTTATGGACAGGAAAAGGAAAGTGACATACAGAAAATGAAAGGTACACAAACAGCTGGGTTGGTTACAGCTCAATGTTTGCCTTATGTGAACATAGTTTGAACATTGGGTTGCTTGTGATTGGCCAAAACTCAGTGATTGGTCCATGTGGAACAAGAAGGAATTACTTGGGCTTCCTGGCCACGGTTCTATCAGAAGGCGCCATGTTTTTCTTAAATAGACATAACTGTGCACAGTGATGTTGTGATTACATAAGTGCTGCTTGCACTCTGCCACTACCGTTCCCTTGGATGTGTAAGTGTGCGAGACTTTCCCCCTGTCCTGCGTAGACCTCTGATGCTTGCTTGCCAGCCGCCATGAGCAGAGTAAAGGCATGTTATGCTTGCCTTTGGCTCCTGGGTTCTTCAGCCTGTCCAAATCCAGTGTGAACCTTCCTGGCCTTGGCCTCCTACATGATAGTCCAGGAGCGGGTTCAGTCTCTTCACACGTCCAGTTAGGTTATGGTTCACTGTGTATGGAGAAACCTTTAGGCTGACCTTATTATAAAATATACTATATGAGGCAGCTTTAGGCTACACTTAACACCTGCTATTATAATGAAGTAGTAGTCTCAAACTAGCAGGCATCAGAACCTCCCAGAGAGCTTGTTAAAGCACAGATTGCTGGGGCCCACCCCAGAGTTTCTGATATGGGGGGTCTTGGATAGGGCTTGAGAGTTCGCTTTTCTAGAAAGTTCTCAGCTGATGCTGACATTACTGGTCTGGGATCTTTGCTTTGAGAAACATGAGAGAACTATTGCAGAGAAAGAAAGAGGATTTGAATCAAGGCATTGACCATGGATTAGGGGTGCGGGGACACACTTAAGATACTCAAGAGGTAGAATGTGTCGGCGTTGGTGGCAGGTGGAGGGATGAGGAAGAAAAGTTTTTGAGCTGGGTAGCTGGGTGGGTAAAGGGGCCGTCACTGAGCCAGGGGCTCCAGCAGGAGAAACAGAATCCCCAGAAGGGCAATACTCTCAGGGTGAATGCATTTTGCCTTATCACATACGACGAGTTTCCTTTTAAAGATGGATTAATTTTTCCACTTCAGTGGCTCCCACTTTTCTAAAGATTATGGGAGTGTTTTGTGAAGACCTTTCAATAATTAAAGGGTCTTCTGTGGATGGTTTTATGTTACGCAGTAGGACTGAGTAAGGGAGGGGGCTGCCGGGTGAGATGAATGAGGCTGTCAGAGGGCGTGCGTTTGGGGCGACATCATGTTCTTTTTCTCACCTGTCCCCTGCGGTGGTATAGTTACCGTTGCAACAGGAAAGACCCACAAATGGGTTCTCCTGATTGGCAAAATTATGAATATTATCACTCAGCAACCAGGGAAGTTGTTTGCCATTTTATGAAAGAATGAATGATAATTCACTGTTGAAATATGACATAAGGGAAATAGAGCTTGAAGGGGGAATTGTAAGTGGGAGAAGTCAGCCGCTGCAGGATTTCCCTATGTTTGCTACCAAGCAGGAAAAAGAAAAGCCTGTTCATCGTGGCTTTGGGAAAAGAACATAAATAAATTGCCTGGTAGACTCTCAGACAAGGGACTGGTCAGCAGATGCAGGGGCCACCATTTTTTTTCTGATACTGAGCTCTTTTTACCCAGCTTATTCCACTGGAGGGACTACCGTGACCACAAATTAGAAAGGATATGCTCGGAGAAAGATGCTCGTCGGCCAGGCCGGTCGTAATTCATGCTCCAGCGATGCTGTGCCTGGAGGAAGGAGAATGAAACATTTATGAAAATGGCTCTTTCCCAGCCACACAGCACATTTGTCAAAGGAATCACCTCCCGACAAGAAGCCGTGCTGGTTTTGTTTTCTAGGCTGCATGTGTGAGTTTTTGGACGTGAACCCGTAGGTGGTTCACATCCATGACTTACTCAGTTGTTAATGCCTTATTTCAGATTTTACCAGGGGCCCGTGGGTTTTCTTGGAAGATAGTGGGGAAGAGTCAGGGCTGAATTATTTAATAGGCAGAGTACATGCATTTTGGACGCCTGCAAAATGGGAATAAATTCTTTTTACTTGGGGGAAGGAATAATATATTTAAAAATTGATGGAGAGTGAAAGAAATCAAGATATTTTACCCCACAAAATATATACTTTTGGATCTATTTTGAGATGGCTGCCAGAGAGCCAGCAAACAGAAGTAGCTGTGCAAAATTGTCTTTTGTGGGGGAAATTTGCATCTGTAGAGAATCTGCATTGGTGCAGACAAGGCTTCTAGTCTGGATCTTGGAAAGATTAACTGAGTCTGGCACCGTAAAAGAAATATTTGCCATCTATTCTCTCTGATTGCTACCTGTGAGGTTTCTTCTACATGAGAAGACCTCCTTTGCTAGCCAGGCCTCCTCTTCTGTTCCCCAACTCCCCGTAACTGTCCTGCCACTGTCACCTGATTTACCTGTTTGTGACCATTTTTTCCTGTAATCTCAGGATGGTATATCAGCTTCTGTAGCCCATCCAGGCGTTAGGTCATCAGTCTGTGATTCTCCCTTGTACACGTTAATAAATCTTGTGTCATTTATTTTAGTTATCTGCCTTTTGTAGATTAATTTTTCAGCGAACCTTGAGAGGGCAAAGGGGGAAGTTTTCCCTTTCTAAGTACAAAAGAATCTAAGTAGCTGGGGTGTGTAGACCTAGAATTTTGTTGGATTTCTTTATACTGTTGGACAAATATAATGAAAAATAAAATCTTCTGGCTTAAGAAATATCCATAGGCTGGGTGTGGTGGCTCACGCCTGTCATACTAGTACTCTGGGGGGTGGTGGTGGTGAGGTGGGTGGATTGCCTGAGCTCAGGAGTTCAAGACCAGCCTGAGCAAGAGCAAGACACCATCTCTACTAAAATAATAGAAAAACTAGCTGGGCATTGTGCCTGTAGTCTCAGCTACTCTGGAGGCTGATGCAAGAGGATTGCTCCTGCCCAAGAGTTTGTGGTCGTTCTGAGTTGTGATGCCACAGCACTCTACCCAGGGCAACTGAGTGAGGCTCTCTCTTTCAAAAAATAAATGAATAAATGAATAAATAAATAATAAAAACAACAACGAAATCCTCCACAAAGGTAGGGCAGAGAGAAAACAGTTTTTATTATTGACTTAGTATTAAACCAGAATGCGATATGCATGATAAGCAATCTACCAAGAAAAAGATAGAAGGAAATCTCACCATTTAAGTAGCTAAGCAGAAACAACCCATTACATACGTGTTCTCAAAATAAATAACTAGTCCTCAGTAGGAGGACTTGACAGAACGATTTGCCACACATGTTTTTTTTTTTTATTGTTGGGAATTCGTTGAGGGTACACAGATCCAGGTTACATTGATTGCCTTTGTTTGATAAGGACCCTATTATATTTGTGTACTGCCCCCAAAAGGTGTACCATACCCCTTGACCCTCCACCCCCTCCCTTCTTTCCTTTCTCAGCTCTCCCTATCCCCCATCCTCCATTGTGTACTGGGACCTTAATTGTCCTCATCTCAGAATTGAGTACATAGGATTCATGCTTCTCCATTCTTGTGATGCTTTACTAAGAATAATGTGTTCCACTTCCACCCAGGTTAATACAAAGGGTGTAAAGTCTCCATCTTTTGTAGTGGCTGAATAGTATTCCATGGTATACATATACCACAGCTGGTTAATCCATTCCTGGGTTAGTGGGCATTTAGGCTGTTTCCACATTTTGGCGATTGTAAATTGAGCTGCTATAAACAGTCTAGTGCAAGTGTCCCTGTGGTAAAAGGATTTTTTTTTCTTCTGGGTAGATGACCAGCAATGAGATTGCAGGCTCAAATGGGGGGGGTCTAGCTTGAGTTCTTTGAGGGTTCTCCATACTTCCTTCCAAAAAGTTTGTATTAGTTTGCAGTCCCACCAGCAGTGTCAAAGTGTTCCCTTCTCTCCACATCCACACCAGCATCTGTGGTTTTGAGACTTTGTGATGAGGGTCAATCTCACTGGGGTTAGATGATATCTCAGGGTGGTTTTGATTTGCATTTCTCTAATAATTAGGGATGAAGAGCATTTTTTCATATGTTTATTAGCCATTCATCTGTATTCTTTGGAGAAAGATCTAATCATCTCTCTTGATCAGTGATCTAAGGGATTGTTGGCTCTTTTTATATTTATTAATTTGAGTTCTCTGTAGATCCTAGTTATTAAGCTTTTGTCTGAATCAAAATATACAAATATCCTTTCCCAATGTGTAGGTTGTCTGTTTACTTTGGTCATTATCTCCTTAGCTGTACAGAGGTTTTCAGTTTCATTAAGTCCCATTTGTTTATTTTTGTTGTTGCAATTGCCAGAGAAGTCTTTCTCATAAAGTCCTTCCTAGGCCAATAGCTTCCAGTGTTTTCCCCACACTTTCTTTGACGATTTTAATTGTTTCATGCCTTAGAATCAGGCATCCTCAAACTATGGCCTGCGGGCCACAAGCAGCCCACCTAGGACATTTATCCGACCCGCTGGGTGTTTTTGCTGCAGCTGCCTGTCCTGCTAACAGCCAACTCATCCTGGGGCCCGCAGTCCGGCCCTCCAATGGTCTGAGGGACAGTGAACTGGCCCCCTGTTTAAAAAGTTTGAGGACGCCTGCCTTAGATTAAGGTCTTTTATCCATCTTGAATCAGTTTTTGTGAGTGGAGAAAGGTGTAGGTCCAGTTTCAGTCTTTTACATGTGCCACACATAGTCGATTCTAACTTTACCTGCTAATTAAAGTGACCACCTATGTTAGCAAATTGGTTTTATCCAGAGAAATTACAAACTTCTCCTACCTTTATCAAGCGGGCAGTTTTGCACTGGAGCAAGGTGCACACTGCAGTTAGGATCCTGCCTTCCCACAGAAACTGGGAGATGGGGAGCTATGGCTTGATGTTTGTATTTCAAAGAGATGGCTGCCAGGTCTTTAAGAAAGACTTCCTGGGTTGTAAGCTGTCAGAAGACATATCTAGTTTTGGAAAAATTTGTAGACCTTTTAAAGAGAGGAGAATGTACTTATAATTTTTTTTTTTTTTGGCAGGGGCTGGGCTTGAACCTGCCATCCCCCCACCCCATATGGGACCAGCGCTCTATTCCTTGAGCCATAGGCACTGCCCCATTTTCTTTTTTCTTTTTCTGCCTCAGCCTCATGAGTAGCTGGGACTACAGGTGCCCGCCACAAAGCCTGGCTATTTTTTTTATTGCAGTTTGGCCAGGATTGGGTTTGAACCTGCCACTCTCAGTATATGGGGCCAGCGCCCTACCCACTGAGCCACAGGTGCCACCCACTTATAATGTTTCTAAAGGAAATGCTTCAAGAAAAAGGAGGGGAGGTAAATCTCTTTATTTATTTATTTATTTCTAAATTGACAGATAAAATTGTACATATTTACTGTGTACTGTGTGCAGTTGTGAAGTATGCACACATTTTGTGAAATGACTCAATCTGTTAATTGACATACATGTCACCTCACATATTTTTGTGGTGTGAGCACTTCACATCCACCTTCAGCATATTTTAAGACTACAATGTATTAACTATTATCATCATAGATCTCTGGAATGTATTCCTCCTAGCTAATTGATCCTTCAATTTTAACAGAATTAAGGAAGGAATTTTAACTTTTTTTTTTTTTTTTTTGGAGACGGAGCCTCAAGCTACCCCCCTGGGTAGAGTGCCATGGCATCACAGCTCATAGCAACCTCCAACTCCTGGGCTCAGGC
>CAUYQV010177111.1:0-25364 GCA_963574575.1 Galagoides demidoff | reverse complement strand
CAACCTCAGTGCCCCACATGCTGGGGATCTTCTGGTTCAATGCTCATGAGATTAACTTTGGGGCGTGTGTGGCCCAGATGTTTCTGATTCATGCATTCACTGGCATGGAGGCTGAGGTCCTAGTGGCTATGGCGTTTGACCACTATGTGGCCATCTGTGCTCCCTTACACTACACAACCATCTTGACATCCCGGGTGCTGGTGGGCATCAGCATGACCATTGTGATTCGCCCAGTCTTGTTTACACTTCCCATGATCTACCTCATCTACCGCCTACCTTTCTGTGAGGCTCATATAATAAGCCATTCCTACTGTGAGCACATGGGCATTGCCAAATTGTCCTGTGGAAACATCCGTATCAATGGTATCTATGGGCTCTTTGTGATTGCTCTTTTTCTTCTGAACCTGGTCCTTATAGCCATCTCATATGTTTACATTCTCCGCGCTGTCTTCCGCCTCCCATCCCAGGATGCTCGGCTAAAAGCCCTGAGCACATGTGGCTCCCATGTTGGGGTTATCTGTGTTTTCTACATCCCCTCGGTCTTCTCTTTCCTCACTCACCGATTTGGACGCAGCATACCGCGCTATATTCACATTCTTGTTGCCAATCTCTACTTGGTGATCCCACCTTGTCTCAACCCCATCATTTATGGAGTGAGGACCAAACAGATATGAGAGAGAGTGATCCGTACTTTTATTAAAAAATAGAAACTCTTACCTTTTTTGGTTACTGGAGATTTTGATTCAGCAAGGAAAAGTTTTGTCAGAAATATTTTTGTCTGAATTTAATGAATCCAAGGAATTTGATCCCTTAGAATCTTAAGATTTGAATTGTCATAATCTTTCAAGATCAAGCACTAATTTCTATTGTGGAGGTGAGAATTTTGCACGATTTCACTTTGAGTAGAGAGAATAAATTCAGGCAATGTTTTTCTTTATTATAACATTTTATTATAACATTATTATAACATTTAACATTTGTTAAACCAGATTACATATATTTTATTCTTAACAGAGGCAAAGAAGTGTATAGCAAACACATTTGTTCCCAAAGAATGGAATAAAAACTGTTACTATTGAGTTATTTATCTCAAATATTATTCTCAATTAATTATATGAGATATTTATATTGATATGACGTATATTGACATACCCTAATCTGATTCTAGTTTTTTTACCTCTTATCTTCAGAGATAGGAAGGTAGCTACATTTTTTTGTCTTATTTATGGTGTAAATTTTCTATTTTAATTCATTCATTAACCTGGGAGCAATTGTAATTTTTAATTAATGCAATTGGTAATATACTGTGTATCATTTATAGCCCATTCTATGTTGATACGTACAGTACATGGTTATTTCCTTTTTTAAATTAAGTATTTTTTATTAAATAGTAACTTTGTACATTGAAGCATGTATGGGGTTCAGGGTACTGCTTCAATATACAATGTGAAATGTTTACATTGAACTAAGTAACACATACAGTAGAAGTTTTCATTTGTATTATATGGGCATTTATACTCTCACCTTTGAATAATATAGTATGTATATTCTGTAATTTTAACAGAAACAACATGGAGCCATAGTTTATGTGTGTGAATATTTTGTGAATATTTAAAACATTTTTCTTCCTCCTCCCCCAGTTTTCTACCAAGTTTTTTAAAAGTCTCATTATTGGAGTTATTTGGATACACTTCACATAGCAACACTTTTCTATAAATCATTTGTATTTAATACCTTATTTTAATTCAATGGACAGATTTTTTTTTAACTGAAATTGATACCATTTGTATTATCTGACATAGTCTTCTAGCATTTTAATATTTAAGGTTTCTGCGTAGGTGGATTGGAGGCCAACCTCTATTTTATTATTGGAAGGTGTGTGTTTGCTTACTTTTACATTTAACTGTAATCTGACTGCAATTTATTTTTTTTATTAAATGTAAAGTAATTATTTTCTTCTATTTCTAGTCAGTTTTCATAACATGGTGGACTTAAAAACTCATCACTTGAGAACTAATTTGTTCTTATTCTTTCATCATTCTAAATTTGAATATGTTTATGAAGCTGCATCATTAATACAGTATGCCTGCCTATTTATTCTTGAACCAGTACCACAAATTTTTGATCATTCAAATTATAATATATTTTAATAAGTATGAGAGCTGATTTTCTTCTATATTTTCCTTCTCCTTTTGTTCTTTATAATATTTTATTTTTAAAAAACACTAGAATTATTTTTTCATAGTTGAAAATATCCAGATGAAGTGATGAAATTTAAGTTAATTTATTCTTTGATTCTTTTTTAATCAATTGAACAATTAATACATTCCTTAACATTCAAATGAGCATGAATTATGGTCCTTACATGGCCAGCGATCGGTGATAGAATATTCCTTTTTGATTTTATACTGTGATTATTAGCTAAGCTAGAGTCCTATTTCCTACAACTCTCTTTCTTCTAAGCTTTGAGCTTAGAGTTGGTCACATGAGAAATATGCATAAGTCACAGGAGCAAATGTAAAGTACTAGCCATGATGGTCCATCGTTCAGCATGGTTTACAGGATATGACCAATAAACTCAGTCATACCAGATAATTCTAATTTCTCCTCACTTCCCCAGCTCCATGTGAAGCTTTCTACCACTACTGGACCTCTGGGCCAATAGTTACCACCACCGGATACTTACTGTGAATATGCAGAGGTAATAGCCATGAAAAATCAACTTCCATACATTGTTATGCCCATTTTCTTTATGATTCCTTCCAAGAGACTAAATGTATGTAGCTTTCTGTAAACACCTGACTCATTCATGCCTGCAAGTACTGGTTATTAATTTGTTTTCAGATCTTTTCCCTTTTAGCTCTTTCCACAATTGTGTATATTGCTGTAATAAATTCTTTCCTCCTTAGTGTTCATAGTAGTTCTGCTTTTTTTTTCACTAAACCTTCACCAATATAACAATAAATTATACAGATGAATCTTGGGAAGCACATTCTTAAGAATAGGAAGCTGGAAATGATTCCTTATCTGATTGGTCTGTGGGCATTAAGGCCCCTGATGCCAATGGTAAAGGAATCTTTATCTGGGTGTCTATGGCATGTAGCTTTCCTCTCCAAACTTCTTTTTGATAGATTTTCCAATTTATTTTTTTTTTGTATTTTTTTTAATTAATTGATTTCTGTATACATTGATGCAAACATGGGGTCCATTGTGCTGTTTTCATATACAATTTGAAACACCTTCGTCAAGCTGGTTAACATAACTTTCATGTCATTTGGTTAATCATTGTATCAACACATTTATATTCTAGTTCTAGAAAAGTTCACTTGTACCCTTTTTAGAAGATATATAGGTAATCTTTCCCATCACCCTCCCACCACCCATCCGCCCTTCTCCCCTCCCCTTCCCCACCCCTTAGGTGCAGCACACAAGGTCCTTCATGGCATACACTTCATGTCTCCAGACTCTTCCCTAAACTCCACCCAACATCCCAGTGATACCAAAACTATCTGTGATGACCCAAGCACAGCACGCCTCTCGGTCATCTCTGCAGCCCAGGTGGTGCCATTCCTTCCTCATGGAGCAGGCTCTTCAGTTTCTTTGCTCACAAACCTAAAATAATTTTTACAAGTATATAACTGCCCCCCAGTCATTTTAAATCAGTTTAAACAGTTGCAGAAATATTGACATTTTAAAGCCATTCTTCTGTCTCAGAGTAGCTGGGACTACAGGCAGATGCTACCATTCCCAGCTAGTTTTTCTGTTTTTTGTAGAGATGAGGGTCTCACTCTTGCTCAGACTCTTCTCAAACGCCTGACCTTAAGTGATTCTCCTGCTTTGACCTCTCAGAGTGTAGCCCCACCACTCAGATTTTTTAAAACTTGAATTACAAATGAAAGCTTACGTTATACTCTATCAACTAAAATTATTTTTAAGGATCTAACAGTAGTCCATTCCATGAAATTCTCCTTCTATTTTATTGAAAGCAAAGACTAGGAAACCATCTTAATTGCAAAAAAGTGTTTAGAGTAACAAACATTTACTTTCTCAGTGTAACACTGATATTTTTCATCACCTCTTGTTTGTAGTATTGTTAATTGGTGTGGCAGGCAGACTTTAAGATGGTTCCCAATGATCCCCTCCTCCTCGCACCCATGACTGTGTGCAGTCTCCTCCATTGGATGTGGGCTGGTCCACTGACTTGCTTGTAACCAAGAGAACACCAGGACCAACATTAGTCCACGTAAGATAGTAACTTCTCTCTCTGTCTTTCTGTCTGTCTCTATCTCTCTGTCTTTGATAAAGTATGCTGCCATATTAGGGAGGCCCATATGGCAAGGAACTGAGGGTGACTTCTAACCAATAGGCCTTTAGCCCACCAGCCACTGAGTAGCTGGATCTTTCCAACAATCATGACAGTGAGCTTGGAAGTGGATTCTAATCCAGTCAATCCATTATATGAGACCCTAATTCACCCTGGGTAATATGTTGCTTGCAACCACATGAGAATCTGAGGAATAGGAGGCCCAGCTCAGAATCCAGCTAAACCATGCCCAGATTCCTGACCCATAGGAACTGTAATATAATAAGTGTGTGTTTTAAGCTGCTAAATTGTGGGGTAATTTGTTTCACAGAAAAATAGGGACATTTGTTGAAGTGGGCAATGAAAATAGACAAAGGAAAGAAAGTAGTTACAAGTGGAAAGAAAGAAAACTATCAGTATGCCTGGATAATACCAGGCAAACCAATAGTACCAAGTGAATGAGAGCTCAGAGTAACATAATTGGATGCAAAATTAATATACAGAAATCAATAGTTTTCAACTTGACAAATAACTTGATATAAAATAAAATATAATTTACATTATAATACCACCTACAAGTCAACAAAATAATAAAATGCCTACAAAACATTTATCAAAAATTATGTGGGAGGTATTTGAAGAACACTTAAAAATACTTCCATTGGAAACAAAAGAAGATCAAAACAAATGAAAAGATGTATTTATTGATAGAAATACTGAGCATCATAAAGTTGTAAATCCTATCTTTTTTTAAGGTATTCTTTCTATATGGTTTCAATAATAAAACCAAACATGGCTTATAAAATTTAAATTGCTACATTTTATTTATGACAGAAGTGTAAATTGATTCAATCATTATTGAGAAGTTTTTGGCCATGGTAATCAAAATTACAAATACATATAGACTCATTTGCACTTTGGGAATCTTGTAGGTACGTGGTAGTCATTACAGCATACTTGAAATGGTAAGCTTGGAAACAACACAAATGCTCATCAGTAGGAATATGGCTAAGTAACATATGGCAAATCCATACAAATAGGATATTATGACACAGTAAAAAATTAGGATTCTATGTATCATCATGGAGATATCTCCAAGATATCACAAGAAAACTAGCTGTATAAGAATCTGTATAATATGCCACTTTTTGTGTAATGAGGTGTTAGGAATTGATATTTGTCATTAATTCTATTGAATAAAAAGCTCAGAATTGACACACTAATAAGAAAGGATACCTATTTCAGGGAGAAGTATTAGAAGGATCTAGGTAGAAGAGGGGCTAAGATTGGGAAAATTATTTCACTGTATGTATTTTTATACTTTTAATTTTGTGCTTTTGAACATTTTAAAGAAAATAAGAAAGATTCTACTAATTAATAATAAAGTGAAGGAAAATTCCCATGTCCTGGTAATTCATTCAGGTAATCAATATAATGACTTGGATTATTCTTTTTTATTTAATGATATTTAATACCAAGCTAATTCACATTAATAAATACATTATGTTTAGTATATTTCACTTCTTAATGACTCCTTAAATGGGATAATTTAATGTAATTTATATTCTAACCTGAAATTACAACACTATATGCCCTTAGCTCTAATTTATCTATTCCATAATTTTAAATATAGTTATATATATGTAAATGTATTGCATATACAAATGCATATTTATATCTTATATGTGTACATAAATACATTGATTTTTATCAAGGAAGGTATATAGGATTAACTATAGTGACTTAGTTTGTTTGAACTATCTAAAGACTGGTTGAATGAATAGGGCAAACATTTTTTTTTTGAGACGGAGTCTTAAGCTGTGGCCCTGGGTAAAGTGCCGTGGTGTCACAGCTCACAGCAACCTCAAACTCTTGGGCTTAAGCAATTCTCTCACCTCAGCCTCCCAAGAAGCTGGGGCTACAGGCCCCTGCCACAATGCCTGGCTATTTTTTTTTGTTGCAGCTGGCCTGGGCGGGGTTTTAACCCACCAGCCTTGGTTCAAACCTGCTCAGCCGTACAGACTGAGCTATGAGTGCCACCAGTAGGGCACACATTTGTGGTCAGGGGTAATAACTCTGTAAAGATTAGTTCTAACTCTTAGGGACTGTTATACCTGTACTTAAAAATAATTGCTTTTAAAAAGGCTCTTTCCCTGGCCTAGCCATTTTGCATTAGGAAATCAATTCTAAGATAATTCTGAAAGCTTTTTCTAAGGGAAAAGTTTTGTCACAAAATGAAAGGGCTTTGGAGAGCAATGATTGCAAAGATTGGCCTCTTGACCTCTAGGAAATTTCATTGTAGTTGGGGAGATATGACTTAACTATTTTTCCAGACTTTTGGAATCCAAATCACCTATTTGTACGGTAGTGGGGTATATTCAATGTCCATTCAATGGGGGCAGTCATTTGTTCCAAGCAGAAATTCTAACTCTAAGACTGGGATATTTACATCTTGCTCTAGTCTATTGAGCCAGTCAGAAAATACCCACTGGGTAGCACCCTTTAGACTGAAAATCATCCATGTGGTCAGAGAATAACTGGAGATACTGTCTTGCTGGATTGTGGCAGAGAATGACTCAGAGTGATATTATGGTTTTAAGGAAAAAGGCACAACGTTAGAAGCCAGTCACTATCTGTGGGGAATAGGTTATGAATCTGGATATTGAGCTTAGGATATTTGCTCTATCTTTTAGAAATGCTGTCAGGATCAAATAATGTGACAGTAAATGTGAGATGTACAATGTGATGTTAGTAGAATCGAAGTTACTTTATTATACACATTTTTATGTTTTATCTCATTTTTATATGCCTCTTTTTATTTTTCTTATTTCAGAATATTAAGGGGTACATTTGTTTTATTTATATATTTTGTTATATGATACTTCCTTTAAAAAAATTTCAGATTCATGGGGGTAAGTACAATTAGGTTACATAGTTTGCATGTCTAAGGTAAAGTCCAAATTTTAGTCATTTGCTTCACCCAGGAAGTGTGCCGTATACCGGTGCATCATACCCTTTCTATGTGATACTTCTTAAAATCAGCAGTTGCAGATCTCAATTTTCTTGTGTTCTTCACTGTCAGCAACACTTGACGACTAATCAAAACCATCCATACATTAGGTAGACTGATGCTGCCAGAAGAACTACCTTATATACTTTTACTGACTGTGTAAAAGCAAGATTCAAACATTTAAAAAATTTTATGTTTTCTTTAAGCTCCTAGAAATCTAGTATATTAGTCAGGATTCTCCAGAGAAACAGAACCATCAGGATGCCCACGGGTGTGTGTTTGTAGATAGACAGAGAGAGAGAGAGAAGAGGGATTTATTATAAGGAACTGGCTCATATGATTATGGGGGCCAAGAAGTTCCAAGATCTATCATTTACATCTGAAGACTTAGAGCATTTGGTGATGTATTATACAATTTTAGTACAAATCTTATGGCCTGAGAACCAGGATGGTGATGGTTTAAGTTCTAGTCCAAAAGCTGGCAGTTTTGAGAACCAAAAGAGATGATGTTTCAGTTCCAGTTCAAAGGCAGCTGATGTCCCAGTTTAAGGCAGTCAGGCAGAAGGAGTTCTCTCTTATTTTTAGGATAGTCAGCCTTCTATTCTATTCAAACCTTCAACAGGACAAGGCCCACCCACAATATGGAGGGCAATCTGCTTTACCCATTCTGCAGACTCAAATATTAATCTCCTCCGGAAATATCCAGCATAATGTTTGACCAAAACTCTGGGCACTGCATGACCCAGTCAAGTTGACACGTAAAATTTGCCATCTCCCCAAGCAAGGTTTATTTCTACTTATATTGATGTGATTTTTTCCCACAGGTGGGAATATCATAGTTTTCTAGAACCTACAGACTGGCATACAAATGGCTTACTTGTAAAGACAAATAATGACTCATTAAAAAATAGTGATAGGGTATTTCATTTTCCAAAGAATTTGATATTCAAATAAACAGCCATTAGAGGGAGCTCTGGTTATAGAACAAAAGCAAAACAAAGTTACCCTGTATGGATTGATAATGTTTACAATGAACCCAAGGTTTCCAAGTTTTAAAAGAGACACAGAGAAAAAAAGTTATGTGTGTGAAAACTAGAAAATACTAAGCATCCTTTAACAACATCATTTTGTGTATCTGAACTGAATGAGAGCCTACTTGCTTTGCATAGGACAAGAGCTGAATGACACGGACACAAAGCTGGGGGAAGAGAGAGTCATGGGGTTTGACCTTTAGCCACATGATGGAGTAGCTGTGTGTGCCCTTGAGTTAGTTGCTTCCCTTCTCTCCTCGTCTATTTCCTTTCCTGGACAATGCAGTTAACAGAGATTAGTGTTAATCACTTTGGAGTCTGGAGACAGTTCCTAGGAGATTGGAGAATTCTAGGAGAATTTTCTTTTACTTTTCTTTTTTCAACGACAAGCATCCCCCAAATGTTACATTCTCAAAAGCTAATGCTTCTGGAAGGATTGTTTTAACCATACTTTCAGTCACGTGGATGATACAGTCAAAACCAGCTCTGCCCTGAGGCTTCAGGGCTGGGTTGGCATTTGTGGTGATGATAATGTTGGTAGCAAGTGATCCCTGTCTTGAAGTGACAGCAGTGAACTTTCAATGTGTTGCTAAGTCTTTCTGGGTGACATTAGGTTGGTGTTGTCAGTGACAACGGCTGACTTATCATTACCATTGTACTCGTGTTATGAAGACAAATTTTCTCTTGAGCAGGGGTAATACGCAATTGGAAGCACTGTCACCGAATAAAGTTTTAGAGTCGTAAGTCATTTTGAAAACTGAGATTCTGATTTGACACAGTGAAAATTACTGTAGAAGATGTACTTGCTACTTTCATTTCTTGGATTTGAGAAGAGACCAGAACAGTGATGCAAAATTAATACATCCATGAAAGTGAAAGCTGCCTGACAACACAGTGTGCTGAATAAGCCACGTGTCATGAAGAGTTTTGTGGTGGTTTGGAAAGAGAAAAGGAGTAGAAGACGGAGTCCTCACCTAGATGATAGACAAGCTGAACTCAAAAGACCTGGATTGCAGCAGGCAAAAATCTGTTTTTATATTATCAACTCTGAACAGTTTGGTATCAGTAGCTGTTAAGATTTTCGATACATTCTCGTTATTTTGGACCGCACAATTTCATTGCTGGTTCATTATAATAATGATTTATTCTTAAATGAAAACGGAACAATGACTCATTGTGCTAAAAAATAAAAGGGCAAGTAAAAAAACCTCTAGAAAATATATCTTTTTATTATTAAACTACCATTAATATTTTAGCTTTAGCAAAACAGCATGCTCCGTGTCATTAAACTTGTTCACTTGAACTAAAGTAGTTTTGTGGTTTTGCCTGTGGAAAATTATTCTGAAAACACATCACATAAGGGTAAGGCGTTTCACTTCAAGGCTGCTTACAGCCCATGGAGAGCCCACTTGGCGTGTCTCGGGGAGTCCACGTTCTCTGGTGTCAGCACTGTTCCTGCTCCTGCACAGTCCTAGAACCGGCTAGGTGGAAGGGAAAGAGGAAATACTGGGGTCAGCAGGAAAGTTCTGCAAAGTGGTTAACCCATTTGCAGATCACTGGGAATGGACTGTGTTGTGCTAACTCTGCTTTCTGGCATTTTTTTTTTTTGCCAAAGCACATGATTCCAGAGATGACAGCTGAAGGTGTTTTGCTGGCAAAAATAACTTCGAGCTTCTTTTGCTAGCTTGGCCCTCGCTCAACAAAGTCTTGATACACATAAAACAGAGGCTATGCAGGAAGATTCTAAGCAAACCTTGGAACTAGAGAAACAGCATTGCTCCTCCATCTCGCATTCTCCAGTGTTAGTAAGGGCTCGAGACTGAAAGGGAGAGGACACAGGCAGGGGGCACAGTTACTGGGACTTCCCATGTATAGTGACATTTACATTTTTGGAAAAAAAAGGGTTTTCTTGCCTTTACTGTCTTTATTCTTTCCCATTCTTAACCCTGCTGAGAACTTCTATGCTACTTCTGCTAAGAGAAGCAATGGATCTTATCAAGAGAGTGTTTTGCCTCATAGAATGTGCACCTCTCTCCCAGGAGAAGTTGGGACTAGATTTTATGGATCCTCATTATGAGATTTTGGCAAGGTGGAACTGGGTCCCCATGGAAAAAACATTCCAATAGTGAAAAGAAGTAGGAAAAACCATGGGGGGAAAACTATGGGCACCTGATGAACGTATGAATTCCATCTGGGTTGAAGGTGACCAAAAGGGAGGGAATAAGGGACCCTCTGAGGGTACTGATGTGATAGTGAAACTCTTCAGAAGGCAGTGACGGAGTTATGGGAATGTGGTCTTCAGTGCCACAACAGTACTGTGAGGTAGGGACGATCTCTCCCATTTCAGAGGTGAGGAAACTGAGCCTCAGGGAGGTGAGGGATCTGACAAAGGCCATACAACCAGCAAGTTTCAGGGCTAGACGTTACCCAGATCTATCCGACAGCCAGGATGGCTGGCACTCTCCACTCCATCACTTATGCCTCTCCTGTCTCAATTTCTGTCTCCCAAACTCTCCATCAGCATTCCTCACCCCCCCAGACCCATTCTCAATGGTGGGAACACCTGGAAGAGAGTTTAAGCACAGTCTCTGTGGCTGGGAAATGCTAATGGCGCCTGAAACCCATAACCTGCAGGTCCACAGCCACACATCTGCTCCACACCTGCTGAGTCAAAAGTCTGCCTCAGCAAGATCCCTGGGTGGCTGATGTGAGCGTAAAGGCTGAGAAGTACTGCTCAAACGTGCTTCTGGTGTAATTTTTAGGGCTCTACCATTAACTTTAAAAATAGAAAAGACTATCAACTTAAAAGCTTACCATCTCAATTAAGGAACATGATGGACTCAGCTTATCTTCATAAAAGGGCCCAAATCAGTTGTGTATTTTAATGAGCTTCCGAGACTGCTCAGATCACTCTTCCCTGAACACCTACGTGAGAGGCACATACTTGATCTCAGTTACTCCTCGTGAAATCCTTATGGCATCAGTAAGCCTCCATTTGGCAGGTAAGGAAACCGAGGCCTGGAGAAACCAACTAACTTGCTCAAGGTCTCACAGTTGGTGAGTGCCAAGGTAGAAACTTGAGCCGCAGGTGTCAGACTCCAGGTCAGTGCTTCTCTGACTAGAGACCAGGTATGAAGTTCACCTCAGGGAGGATGGCTCCAGAGGGTCAGCTGCTCTGACTTACAGGAGGCAGGAATCACAGGGTAAAAGTGAGCTCACCCTGAAGTCACAGGCCAAGGGCAGCAAGTGGTAGTCTCTGTGGTTGAGCTGACAAGAGCCCGGGGCAGATGAAATCCATTCTATCTTGCAATGAGACGTGGAGTTGCCTATGCATAGGAAAAAGCAGACTCTTCTGTGTCATGAGGAAGCCGTCTGCATAATACAACATCAAATATGCTAACATTTTAAAAGCCTTTAGGATTTCCAATAAGTGATCAAATGTTATTTATATTTCTGATAATTTACACTAGAAGAATGAGGCTTTGAGCTTTTAATTAAATAAGGCACATTGAACACACAGGTTTATCTCCATTCACCCTGTAGCCCCAGTAAAATGACTATAAAGGAATAATACATAAAATGAGTGTAAATACTAAAATACAAGAAGTCCTGTGTTTAGGAAAATATCTCAGTGGGCATTAGGATCATGAGATGTCAGGACTTCATAGTTAATTAGAACAGAAGAAAAATTCACTGCACTGAAAAACAAAATGACAGGAATTTAGGAATTGCCCTCTGATTACTCAGGAGAGAGGAAGTTTGGGAGGTCTTACAGACAAGAAGAATCACGGTGGTGGAGAAAATCTTGGCTAGAAGGATACTGGTGAGCAGTGTCCCAGGGGAAAAGGCATTGCCCAGATGGCTGTTGGGTGGGGTGAGTGAAGAAGTAGAAAATATCAAATATTTTAATTTTGATATTTTCAGTTCCTTGGTTTCAAATCATCTTTTATTTTTCCCAATTAACCTCTGAAAGTTTGTAATACACAATAGGTTTGGGGTTGGTACCCTGGGAAATGAAGGGGGCTGTTCCACACTAAGAACAAAGCAGCGAGAAAGAGGGGGTAACAGGCTGGGAGAAAGGAGGTGACTGGACACTGACAGAACAGGCTCTTAGGGAAAGAAGAAGCTAGAAGCAGGTAAATTACCCATCATAATTCTGGAGCAACATAGCAAAGCCCTGTTAGGCACACTTGTTTGGGCTGCTAATGCTCTAGGGAATCCCCATAGGTGCTGTTTCTTGTTTGGGGCCAGGTGGGGTGGACAGAGGAGACACAACATACCATTTGTTGACAGGAGGGATTCATAGTGAGAGTGGCTATCTCCCACCTCTGCTATGAAAATCTGTGGCTGGAAGACTTGGGGAACACCTAGGCTACTGATACAAAGTTATTATTTGACATAGCTCATCAAGTAATCTTGTGAGCTAGCATTTTTATCTTCCCCATTTTACAGAAAAGAAAACTGAGTTTGGTGAGTTTTAGTATCTTGCCAGTATAATGTAGCTAGAAAGTGACTAAAGAAATATTTGAACCCAGTTATATGTTACCCAAAAGCTAAATGCAATTTGTATTCTGATTTTATTCACTTAAAACATTTGCACCTGAGGGGGGCCTTTTCCCTATCATAAAATTGTACTTTTTAAAGAAGGTATTAATGGGTTCCTAAATCTTTCCTCTTCAATTTTGCTTCCTATGGCTTTTCCCAGCTTGAGAGATGAGGAGCAGGATGAGGAGTTTCTAATTAAAGCATGGTCCTAAAAACATTTTCTGCCTTTAGTTTCCCCCCATGGTTTGTATAATTGGGGTGACCCAGTGTAAATCGAGAGCCACAACAGAATCCTTCATCTGTTTGTGTCTTAAATAATTGCTCTGCCTTGGGTTTCCCAAGCATCTGGTCAAATGGCTGCAGACCCTTTGGGAGCTTGTGTGTCCCTCTATCCCCATTTAGACTGAGCCCCAGGAGGGAAGGCAAGAATCACATATGGGTCATTTCTTAATTTCCTACTGAATCAAGCACATTCTGTGTGAATAACACTTGTTGAAATTAAATTGGGTTGAATTTTGGTTCCTTGTAGATAAATCCATCTGCCATGTCCTCAGAGTTACTAAGAAATGGATGAGAAATAATCCCCTAGCTCATAAAGACTTAGTAATAATTTTATCCACAAATCTAAACAAACACAAACAAACCCCCCCCCCCCAAACCTTTCATGCAGGGACACTTTGATGGACTCCTTCAATTTTCCTCTCTAGATCTCTGCTTTGTTGTAGTGCCATTTACTCTCTCCATGGCAATAAGATCTCTTGGGTGGGCAAGGCAAGTTGAGTAAGACTGCATTATTGGTCAGGTTATCTAGATAAAGCATAATCCATCAATAACTGTGTACTCACCTTCTGCTGCTCTACCAGGTTGTATTAAGGAAATCAGGCAGTGCGCCAGACCCTCCAACACACAGGAAATCAATTAACTTGATTATCCCAGAAGTCTGCACGTGCAAATGATTTCCTGACACAAGCACAGCTGGCTTTGGCTAGTCTTTGAAACTTAGTTAGGATTTCACCTGCTAGTTTGTTTGTTTGCTTTGGCCAAGACTAGCTTGTGCAAAAGATTTGCCTCAGAGCTTTCCTTCAAGAACCAGTGGTAGGTACTTCCACTTTTCTACTAAAATCTTAGAGCATAGTACTCGATGGTTTTTATTTCCAAGGGCAATGCTTATTTATAGATGAATTCATTGCTCAATAAATATGACTCAAGTGTTATTCATCTAAATTCTCCTGTTAAATAGAATGAAATAAAGGACACGGAGTAGCTCAGGAAAGTTTAAAAGGAGTGTTTTATTTGTGTGTCTGGGATTTTGTTACATTGTCCTCAAACCAAACAGTTTGTATTTGAAAACTTGCAAGGGTAGGAAATGTCAGTCAAACCTTTAATGTTGCAAATATGATATTATTTTCCACATTAATTGCCACAAGGGAAAAAGTCAAGAGGAAAATTTTGAGGGAGAATGAGAGAGAAAAATTCTTCCTTGAGTCTTGACAGAACTTTTCAGACACCAGACTGCAGCATGAACAATTGTTCCGATATAATCTGTGAAAAAATTTTACTTATACCCTAGCAAAGTATGCTCCCTGCCCACCAGAATCAGCAGGAAATGTATCAGATAGATCTAATGCACACTAGCCACTTTATTTTCAGAAGGAAATTCTATTCTGTATCCTAAAAGTAGACATCCTTCCAAGCCATTGTAATAGGAAGTACACATTCCATTCCACCTTAGTTCTGAAGTTAGACAAAGACCAGGAAAATGCATAAATCCATAGGAAAAGGGTGTAGATGAATATGCAAGCTAGTGAGATCTAACTCAGCAGCTCCGTCAGTCAGACCATTCAAACCCTGCAGAATCATTACCTCCATGAGAACTACTGATAGGAGGTGGGTCACAATGACCACCAGAGTTTGGGTATTATTTTCTTCTTCTTCTTTTTTTTTGAGACAGAGCCTCACTTTGTCAACCTTGGTAGAGTGCTATGGTGTCGCAGCTCACAGCAACCTCCAACTCCTGGGCTTAGGTGATTCTCTTGCCTCAGCCTCCTGAGTAGCTGGGACTATAGGCACCTGCCACAATGCCCGGCTATTTTTAGATGAGTTCTCACTCTTGCTCAGGCTGGTCTTGAACTCATGAGCTCAGATGGTCCATACATTTTGGCCTCCCAGAGTGCTAGGATTACAGGCCACTGTGCCTGGCCTGGGTATTATCTTCTGTTGTTTCTCACTCAAGAATAAATTGGTCATAGATTACAGAAACTATAGAGTTTGATGACTTGTCAGGAGGATTTTCCCAAATTGTCTCTTATTGTCAGTACTCTAGGAGCTGGCTATGGGTCCGAGACTGTTTTTTCTCTGCTTAAGACCTTTCTGTGTTTCCTATCAAGGCCACATAGACCTTTCAACACCCAGGTGACCTCCATGTTCTGATGCCCAGTCACCTGACCTGACAGTTAACCCACTGACCACACCACATGCCATCCTCTAAGACTAAAATGCCTTTCCCAGTTTTGCAGTCCCCTATCCTGACTTCACCATGGCACCTCCTCTCTGCTTTCATGACACCAGGAGCCCAGGGAAAAGAACTCTGTGTGTTCCTGAGTTTTAGAAGGAGTCTGTCACTCCTACCTTATTCCTTTTGGCTTAGTGTCTTGGGTTCAATTCCTGGGACCCATTTAAAGAGAGTGGATCCACCTTCTCAGATAAAAACTCCCACGTACCTGACCTAGCCTTGCTCATCCAGTTCACTCAGGGCATGTTCCATCCTCGGTCAGGGTAGAAGTGGCTAATTGGAGAGTTGCCACATGCACCAGCATCACTGGAGTATATTAAGTGATTGAAAGTATACTAATTACAATTTGAGAAGAAAGTGAGCTCTCACAATAGATCAATAAAAGTTGAGGATTGAGTTACCTGCAGAGTTTTTGTTTTGCTAACTAAGTAAGATCTGCAATTTGGGCTGCATTTCTCAGAAACCTGGAAAGACAAGCTGAGGCTGTCAATTCTAGACCCCTACTCTGTCCTGCCCTTAAACTCAGACTCTTCTCTGTATATATTGAATAAATACTTAAAGAATTCTTGAAGTTATTTGCCTATATCCAGCTGGTGCTCACCCTCTTGGACTAGCCCATCAATAGAGACTGGCTCATGGTGAAACAGGTTTAAAGGTTTTTCTTAGCCCCTCAGCCTTGGTTGCTGGAACTTGCTAGCTAGCTCCATTCCACCCACATCCATTCTGTTTTTTCAGTTGCCCTGTTCCTTTCTCTATAGTGCCACCTGCCTCACTCTCATTCCCTCCACCTTCGAGGTTTTCTTTAATACTCCCCCATACGAGGCATTTTTCATAAGAGTGACTCATTTCCCTTTAGATCTCAGCCCAACCCTCAGAAGACTGGAAAGTTTTCTTGAGGTAGCTGGACAACAGATAACATAGATAACAAAGCCTTTTGTCTCTGAGATAGGTGTGGAAGTTCTCAGCATTAGCAGATAATTCTAAGAGACACAGCATTAAATTCTCAAAATCCAGCTGAAACAACATCTGGGCAGGAAAGTTTTCTTTGAAGATTCTTTAAAATTAGCATGCACTGTGACATTGGTTTAGAGTATCTCTACAGAGTCAGAAGTAAACATCAAGGATGTTGAGAAGACTAAATCCAGGATTTTCGGTTGAAAATGGAGCTTGGTTATATATATTTATTTCCTAAACCCTCCAAAACCACTTTTAAATTGTTAACAAAAGTTTTAAAATAGTATTAACCCGAAGGACAAAGAGAAGTATAAGGGAGATACTCTTGACAAAGAGTTCATCAAATTTTTGGATAACAGAATGTAGATAGACAGATTAATGATAAAAGATAGTGCCTACTGGGTAGTTATTGACAAAACACGAGTCAATCTCCTCTAGAAGTTTAACACTTGAAGATAGAAGACACCTGCAGTTCCAAAATCCATACAGGTTGAAAAACTTAAAAAAAAAAATTTTTTTTTTTTTTTGAGAGCTTATTTAGCTGCATAACATGGTCTTGGCCTGACTCATTTTGGGAGAAAATGACTTGAACTAACATAAGGTTATTTATACTATAACCATTAATTTTTCTACTGAATGTGCATATTCATATGTTTCACTGCAGAAATAATTGTGATTTTAAAAAAAAGTTCGTTTATTAAAATGTCAACAAAATTGTGATAGAACAGAGGATATAGGAGTGAGGTTGGGGGATGTAAGAACTCAATTCTCAGCTACTTCAAAAGGAAGTTAAAGCCTAATAACGTTCAGAAATTGATGTACCAAAAAATGGGATTGTAAGTTTATTCAGAAATCTGTTAGCAAATATCTAGATAGTTCTTTTACCACAAATAAGACTAGGTATCCAAAGAAGATCTTTAGTTAACTTCTATCAAATAGTCAAGGCATCAATAATCCTAATCTATATAATTTATTTGATGTAATATAAAGAGAAGGGCTACTTTCCAACTCATTTAAAGGTGATAGCTTAATTTTAATAGAAACTCCCAGAACAGTATGGGGAAGAGAAATGTCAAACCAATTATCACTCGTGAACATGGACTGGATTTAAATTACTAGCCAAATAACCTGGACACAGTGGTTCATACCTGTAATCCCAATTCTTTGAGAGTCTTAAGGTGCAAGGATATCTTGGGACTAGGAATTCAAGACCAGCCTGGACAACACAGTGAGACTCTGTCTCTATAAAAAATGAAAAAAATCAGCCAAGTGTGGTGGTGCACACCTGTAGTCCCAGCTACTTGGGAGGCTGAAGTGAGACAATTGTTTGAGCCCAGGAATTAGAGGCAGTAGTGAGTTATTATCATGTCACTGTATGTAGCCTAGGGAAAAGGGCAAGACCTTGTCTCAAAATAAATAAATAAATAGCAAAATAAATCTACCAATGTGGGAAAAGGATACTACATAATGATTGAGTAGGGCTAATCCCCGAAGAACAATGCTGGTGTAGCATAAGAACATTAATTAATGTAGTATGTAACCCACCATACTGATTAAAGAGAAGTAATCATATGGTTGTTTCAGTTAATACAGAAGATTCTGATAAAATTCAGCATTAATTTGTGATTAAAAATTAGCAAACCTGGATGATGAAGAACTCCCTTAACCTGAAAAAAGTGTCTACAAATAATCCACAGCAAATGCTATTAATAGTGAAAGATTAAAAGCATCCTCTTTAAGGTCCAGAAGAAGACAGAGATGCCCACCATCGCTATTGCACTTCAGCCTTGTTCTGAAAGTCTTACCCAGATATGAAAATACAGAAATAAACTGATATTTTTGCAGATATGTATCTGAAGAATCTATAGATACATTAGAATAACCAAATTTGACAGTTTTCTGGATATAGAACATATATAAGATATGAATAATAAATATGAGTCCATATTTACGGTAATACCTTAGAATATGAAGTTAATCTGTTCCAGAATCCCATTTGGGTCCCAAACCATTTGAGTTCCGAGATAATTTTTCCCCTTTAAAATAATAGAAACTGGATTAATCTGTTCCTGGGTCCCACAAACTCAAATTTTCAAAAATGATTTTAATAGTAAATACACGGGATTTTAAGGTAAAATATTAACAAATAATAATATTTGAATAAAAATGTAGATTAATAAAATTAAAAATATAAAACCCTAAAAATAAAAAAGCCTGTTTCTTCACAATTGGACACTTGGTTTGAAACATACCCCTCACTGTTCAAAAACTCCTTACACCCCTTACAAGCTTTTCTGCTGCTCCCAAGTTAGAAGTGGCAGTCTCTCCATGCATAACAACTCTATGGATCCCCTTTCTTTTCTTAAAGTTCTCGAACCACACCCAAATGGCTTTAAACTCCTTCTTTTGAGCACAAATATCAGGCATGCCCTTCACTAAATCATCATAGAAGACCTTGTGCTTCTCACAAATTATTGGCTCAGAAATCACATCACTGGCCATCTGTTTTTCATGAATCCAAACTATGAGTTTTTCCATCTCTTCCATACTTTTCAATCTCCTAAAAGTCAGCATTGTAACCCCTTTCACTACATCAGCTGCTTTGGTAGCCTCTTTATTTTTCAAAGTCATACAAATAGTCGATTTAGGCATCCTGAACATAGTTACAAGATCAGCCACCCATGTACTGCTTTCCTGCTTAGTGAGAAGATCTTTCTTAACTTCAATGGTAGTTCTAGCAGCTTTCTTCTTACTCTTATTTTCCTTCCTTCACTTTTTAGGATCCATAGCAAATACACTCAGTTGTTATTATATATAAAAAACACAAAACAAGCCCAAAAGCATTAAACTAGCAGTAACAATCACAGGAGATGCTGTCACTACAGCTCTGACAATGAACTGAACCACAAAGCATGTGGGTGGCCTGAGTGCTGGGGAAATGGGCGCACAAAAACACAAATGGTGCTGGCATTTGGATTCTGAAGAAACATTCAAATTTCAGGCAAATTTGCTCAATTTTTTCATTCAGATTCCAAGTTGTTTGAGTTCTGGGACGTTCCAGAATATTGTATATGTATTTACTTCAAATTAATTTATAAACTCTAACAGAGCTACTTTGCAGAAATTGACATGTTTTTAAAATTTATATGAGATTGTAAAAGGCTGAAAATAGCCAAGATCGTCTTGAGGAAGAATGAGATACAAGACTTGCCCTGCCAGATGTCAAGATTGATATAAAACTTTAGTAGCTAAGACAGTGTGGTATGGAAATGAGGATTAAAAAAAAATTTTCGATGGAACAGACTAGGGAGCCATGACCCTAAATAAGGAAAGATTTTTAAATATGAGATATAAAAATGCTAACCAACAAGCTAATGATTAATAAATTTGACTATATGAGTTACTATAAAGAGAGTGAATGGTTGAGACACGGAGTGAGAGATAGATATTACTAAAAAGGGACCGATATCAAAGATGTATAAAGAACTTATGCAAATCAGAAAACCCAATGGAAAACTGAGCAAAAGTCCCAGATAGACACTTCACAAAAAAGGAAAGGTGAATAAATGTATGAAAATCTCTTAGCCTTAGTAATTAAACTGTAAATAAAACTGTAATTAAATACTGCTAAACATAATGGATACCCATCACACAGTGAACAGACGGCAAAGTCTCACGATGTCAAGTGCTGGAGTCAGTGTGCAGCATGAACTTCCCCTTCCTGGTGAAGGGGCATGAATCGGTACCAGCACTTTGGGAAAATTTGGCTTCATCTGGTGGATTTGAAGAGACACAGACTCCATGACTCAGCATTGTCATTCTTTAGTAAATAATGCTGGAAAAAATTATGTTCATGTGCACCAAGAGACAAGTGTGAGAATGCTTATGATAGCATTGCTGTTAACAGTCCCAGACTGGACATGACCTGCATGTTAATGCCCCGTAGAACTGGTAGTAAATTAACTGTGGATTGATAAGTAGTGGTTGATTCTCACCAGTATGACAATGGGTGAAAAGAGTGACAGACAAAAGAAGGGTACAGTTGTATTAGTACATACTTTATTAATATTTTAGAAAGTGCAGACCTGCTCTTGGGAGCCCAGAAACTGAAATCTCGACTCTCTTCTTTCCCTTTTCTGCTGACTTGCTTGTCCCTAGATACTCAGATCTATGAACTTAAATTCTTTCTTTCTCTCTCTTTTTATTTAATGCACAGGTTTAGCAGCAACTGTACGTGAATTTAAATTCTTTCTGTAGAAATACTCTGCCCAGAGCTAGTTGTGATGTTATTTGCCTTATTTGTAAATAAGGCAAAATCCAGTTATATTATGAATTCTCTCAGAAAAAGGAATTTCGGCCATTCCTATTTTTGTTGCTTTGTTTTGCAAAATTCATATGTCTTTACTGATGGCACAGCTTGATCCTTCCTACTTTGCTTATCAAAAACCTCTTTATTGCCATTTTTCCTTCCTCCAGTGGAGGGCTGAGCTGCCTAGTGACACAGTTCTGCTTCCACTTGAGTCAATACAGGCTCTTACTTCTCTTTATCTATTCAGTAATAAAACCACCTTTCTGTGGGTCAATTCAGACTCAGGGTCTCTGAATCATCACAGCACCATATACCTTAAAATTTACCCTGTGTGGCACCTTTGAAGTCAAACCCTCTCCCCCACAATGACAACTTAAATCTTTTCATCAAGGCAACAAATTATTAAATCAACAAATCATTGCAGGTTTTTTAGAGGTCAAACAACCTTCATAGACTATACAATTATGAAAGTTCACATTTCTTACATGACTTTTCTGTTATAAATAATATCTTCAAGAACAATTTTATGAAGCAGAATACTATCACTTTTCAGCAATTCTTGGATCAAAGGAACATATTCTCCTTACTGAGATTTATTTCACCACTCATCAGAAAAGCCTGTGAATATCAAGGCCAAATGCTAGAATGCCATTAATTTGCACAAGCAGAAGAAGTAGCAGGAAAGAAGAATCTGAGAAATACAGAAAGGAAAAGGGTAGACTAGAATTATTAAGAAATTGAATATGAATTATGAAATGCTTTACATCTATAATGCCAAGATAACACCTCTAGGCTAGATCTTATTTTATCTTTATCATTTCTGGTTATTCTGTTAACTGTCTCAAGAGTATTTTTCCATTTCTTTCCAGAATTGGCAACTGCTGATATTTGCTGGTATGGTTCAGTCACTTTCTTGCTATGTTCTACTCTGTGGAAAGGTGACCTGTGCTAGGGAATCTAATTGAAAAATGGTTTTAGAATGAGTTGGATCTAGTGTAAAGCTTGACTGGTATGTTATATAACTTCCTCTGCAAAATTGCCATAATAACACTTTGTTCATGCTTCAGGATTTGAGAGAATATTGAGTGATGTTTTCATGGGTAAGGCATCTCGCTTTATAGTTGGCAATGCATGTGCAAGCGCACACACACACACACACACAAACACACACACAGCATCTGGTGCAGTGTAAGCCATTTTGCCACATCAGTGGGCAGTTCTGCAGCAGTAGTTCTACCATGGTGAGAGCAAATTGGTGTGGCAACTACCTTCTGCAGACCTGGCCCAGTCCCAGGTGTAGGTGAGAGCACAGGCCCCTCTCATCAGTGCCCCCCCAGCCATATTTGGCTTACAGATTCATTTTGTTTAACCTACCTAGCATTGTTTTAAAAGTGAATTCATGCCAATCTGCAAAAATTAAATAGTTTCTTCTAAAAAGATGGAATTTCTCACTTCTCTTGTATAATTAGAAGAAAGTGATAATGTGGTCCCATAAGCTGCCATGGGGAAGATCACTGGCACTGAGCAGTGGCAGCTTCTACGCATGGCATGTGCTCAGTTCATCAATGCTCAGCCCAGCCTGCTACTCTCCTTTATCAATATTTTATCTGGCAGGCATTTGACTTGCTCCCCTGAGTTGGATAAATAGATGAGCTACACAGTCTCTAGGTAAACTGCCATTCAATATAAGTTACCTTCATACCCACACCTGAGAAATTTGAGTAGCAAGCAAGGAGTCCTTGGTTGCCTGCAGCCTGGGAAGTGGTGAGGGCAACACTGCTCTCTCTAGCCCAGTGGGCACATTGCGACCCAGGCTGGGCTGGAGATGACATTCTGAGTATATTTGGCCACAGTGAAGGAGGGAAGGCCTTGTTGGCCCAGCCGCAGGGAGAGGTGAGTGAGGTCATTTGTTCCCCCTAACGATGGACCGAGGCCAGGTATACAGGCAGGTTTTCTCACTATCCAGTTTATAAAAGGCTGTTGAATACCTGTTCTCCTAACATCCTAGGTGCCAGGCAATTTTACCCTTTATTTTCTCTTCTTTCTCCAGGAGACTTCTCCACTCCTGATGCCCACGTCACTGACAAGGCTGTAGTGGCCTTCAGTGGGTTGAAGGGAACATGCATGGTCAGTGAACAAAGATACTGGATACCACAGGATAAAAATGGAAATTCACCTCTTTTACACGTTCAGTTCTATTTGAGCAGAAACAGTTGCATTTCCTTCCCTAGAGCAAAGGAACAAGTGGATCTGTAAAAAGGTGGAAAATTGGGCAAGATTTTCACTGTAGGAGCTTAATGGGGAAGACTATCATGAAATTAATTACTTTACACACATTAATCACAAAGTTAAACAAGGTCTCAAGCACAGTTATTAATAATAGTTTAAAAGTCTAACAGTCTAGAAGAGAGAAAAAGTGTCAAACTAACTTTTATTGATAAATTGCTTTATCTTTCTCTTATGCCACAATTGATGAAACGTGGGAAGTTGTAAAACAACCTTGAGGTGGTTAATTGCCCAGGGGTTGAGGCCTGACCTTTTGAGGGTCCTGCTGTCATTGTCATATTTTCCATTCTGCCGAATTACTTCATATTCCTGAAATGAGACAAATTCGCAGGTATTTACGTTATATCAATGTATACCTTTCTTGGTCGTCCTCCCAGCTGCATTTCTGTTTCTTGAAATATATGTGGATGGCCTGTATGTGGTGGGAAGATGAAGGATAATATCCACAGAAAGCTTGTGTGAGATGTGTTTTACTTGGGAAATGTAACATAGGGTTTCCCAAATACATTAATGAAAATTCCCAGAAACAATTGTGCTTGGAAGGAAATATGTGTAACCCTCAGTTGTGTCAGAATTGCTAATTTTGATGACCTTCCATGGCAGAACAATGAAGAGTTCTTATGCTAATATGGTCTCTGTCTCTTGATTCTACTGAAGATCCTGTCCTAGCATGCATGCAAAATAACTCTCCATCAACCTCACTGAATACTTTTCAGTGTATCTTTGCATTTTCTTGCTGCATCCTCATAGATCAAAGAAAAGAGAGCTATTATAAGGTTCACTTGACAGCTAAATCCCCCAAATGTAAAGTGCTTGCATAAAAACTCAGCAAGTGTTAATGATAGAATTTGATCACCAGCCCTAGATCCTTTCCAGCCAGCCCTGTTCTCCACAGCAAGTGAAAATTAAACAGAAAATGTACTTAGGCTCCCACACAACCGCTCTAACCAGTTTCTCCTCAATCCAGTTTCCACAGTGTTGCTAGGGTCATCCTTTGAAATGCAGACTTCATTGTGTTTTTTCCCTCCAAAACAGACAAAAACAAGCAAAGGAAGACAATCTCAGGTGGCCAAAGAATCACCATCAATACCCTTAGTGTGCATAAGTGGATGTTGATATGCATTCCCAGCTTCATTTCTCACCTTTCCACCTGCAATCTCCCCCTCCTGTCTTTCCCACTGCACCCAGGAACTGTACAAATGACAAGCCCAGCACTCTGTGGGTCTCGCTATCTCAGTTACCCTCATCTGGCTCTTTTCATCACCTCCACATCCTCAGCCCCTTTATCTCTTGGCACGGCCTTTGAGCCGAGAGTAAATGTGCTATTGGATGCTTTCTCCAGCCTACCCAGGAAGAAGTAATACCAACCTTTTTTGTGTTTCCACAGTCCTTTGTACTATACAGTACTATTTATGCACTATTATTACTATTAACATCTTAGAGTCAATGTGTTTGTGTCTGTTGTTCCTCCCAGAGGTTCTCAAACTGTGGGCCATGATCCCTCTGTAACAATGAAAATACATCATGGCTTTAGGAAGGTTGAGAACCACTGCTTTAGATACTGAACTTTGTGAGAGAAGAGACCACCCACCTCTGTATCTCTATGGATAGTAGATACTCAGCAGGTGGTCCCATTCATTTCCACTTATGTTGGTGTTTCCCAAATCCCATCTGCTGAACCCAGCTTTCTCCTACAATTCCAGACCCAATCATCTGACAAATTTCTCTCATTTTGGGGTCCCACAGGGAATTCAAACTCATTGTGACTCAACTTGAAGTCACCTCATCCCCTCCCCAGTCTTTCTCTTCCTGGGTCCCACCGGTGTGTTTGGTATCATCATCTGTCAGGTTGCTCAATCTAGGAAGTTGAGGGTTGTCCTTAACTCCATCTTCTCTTTTGCCAACATGCCCTCCTTCACCCAAACAATCTCATCTACTACTTCTACCTTCAAAATATCAGTTAAATCTGTGTATGTCTCTTTATTCCTGCTGCCAATATCTTAGAACATTATCATCTCTTGAATCCTTTAGAGTCTCCCTATCCTCGGACTTACCTCCAGCTCCTAGAAAATATGTAGTTTACAGCAAGCATGCAATCAATGTATATTGACTGAATGAATCAATGGCTGCACATAGATCAAGTTCATGTCTGGTTTAGCCATGTTAAAAAGAACCACATTGAATATTCCTACCTGCCTTTAGGACAAAGGACTCAGAACTGATTTGGGGGCTAATTCTCTTTGAACTGCATACTGGAATACCTTTCTTAACCTGTGAAGCACCCAGAAGCTTTCTTTCTTTCTTTTTTCTTTTTTTTTGAGACAGAGCCTCAAGCTGTCGCCCTGGTAGAGTGCTGTGGCATCACAGCTCACAGCAACGTCCAACTCTTGGGCTTAAGTGATTCTTCTGCCTCC
>CAUYQV010177108.1:0-12323 GCA_963574575.1 Galagoides demidoff | reverse complement strand
CTTTTTGATTTATTGATCTGTTGTATAATCCTTTTGTTTTCAATTTCATTTCATTCTGGTCTAATTTTGGCTATTTCTTTTCTTCTGCTGGATTTGGGATTGGAATGTTCTTCCTTTTCCAGTTGTTTGAGATGTCCCATTAAGTTGTGAACTTCCCCTCTTTTCGTTCTCTTGAGGAAGGCTTGCAGTGCTATAAATTTCCCTCTTAGGACTTCCTTAGCAGTATCCCAGAGGTTCTGATAATTCGTGTCTTCATTCTTGTTTTGTTCCAAAAATTTGGTAATTTCCTTCTTAATCTCGTCTCTGACCCACATGTCATTCAGCATAAGGTTATTTAGCATCTATGTTTTTGTATGAGTCTGCAGATTCCTGTTGTTACTGAGTTCAACTTTCATTCCATGATGGTCCGAGAAGATGCAAGGAATAATTTCTATTCTTTTAAATTTGCTGATGTTAGACTTGTGACCTAAGATGTAGTCGATTTTGGAGTATGTTCTGTCAGCTGATGAGAAAAATGTGTATTCAGTTTTGTTAGGATGAAATGTTCTGTTAGGTCCAAAAGTTGATAGATAAATTTAAATCTAAATCTAAAATTTCTTTGCTAAGCTTCTTATTGGAGGATCTATCCAACACTGCTAAAGGAGTGTTATAATCTCCAACTATGATGGAGCTGGGAGAGATCAAGTTGCTCATACCTGTTAGAGTGTCTCTTATAAATTGAGGTGCCTTCTGGTTGGATGCATAAAGATTAATAATTGAAATCTCATCATATTGAGTATTACCCTTAACAAATATAAATTGACCATCTTTGTCCTTGCTTACTTTTGTTGGTTTAAAACCTATTGTGTCTGTGAATAAAATTGCAACACCTGCTTTTTTCTGCTTTCCATTTGCCTATAATATAGATGACCATCCCTTCACCCTGAGTCTATATTTATCTTTTAAGGTAAGATGAGATTCTTGTATGCAGCAGATATCTGGCCTGAGTTTTTGTATCCAGTCAGCCAACCTGTGCCTCTCTAGAGGACAATTTAAGCCATTCACATTAATTGAGACTATTGATAAGCCTGGTAAAATTTTGGATATCGAGTTTTTCAAAAGTCCAGTGGACATTTTTAATTCTTTCACCACTGTGGAAGTTAGAATTTGAGCAAAAGTTTCTGAGTAAGTTTACTTTTATGGTGGAGGATTGCATTGGTCATTATGGAGAATAGGTCTGAGAATTTCCTGCAAAGCTGGTTTAGTTAGGGCAAATTTCTTCAACATGTGAATGTCATTAAAGCATTTAATTTCTCCATCATAGATGAAACTCAGTTTAGTTGGATACAGAATCCTGGGTTGAAAGTTGTTTTGTTTTAGAGTAAAAGTCTATGACCACCCTCTTCCAGCCTGAAAGGTTTCAGCAGAGGGATCTGTGGTAATTCTAATATTCTTCCCTTTATAGGTTATGGTTTTCTTACATCTGGCTGCTTTTAGAATTTTCTCTTTCATATTAACTTTAGTAAAGTTAATTATGTTTTGCCTAGGGGATGTCTTATTCAGGTTGAGTCGTGCTGGGGTTCTGAAACTGTCTGCTATCTGAATTTCAGAATCTCTTGACATATCTGGAAAGTTCTCTTGTGTAATTTCATGAAGAAGAGCCTCTGTGTTTTGTGAAGCAACTTCGTCGCCTTCAGGGATTCCTATAAGGCGAATGTTAGTTTTCTCTGAATTATCCCAGAGCTCTCTGAGAGAATAATCTGTTTTTGCTTGCCATTTTTCTTCTTCTTTGAGTGCTTGAGTGCGTTCAAAAGCTTTATATTGGCTATAACTGATATTATCATTTATTGCTCCAATTTTGCCACTTTTGACCATTGAAAGTACCTGAAACCTCATGACACGTCCTCATCTTTTTTTGTTTGTTTTTTGCACTTCCTTATTGTCTGTCACTGCAAGATTTTCCAGTTGAATCTTTTAGTTTCTCTTCCTCATTCTGAAATCAACCCTTTCATTAAAGAACAATATTTATAGGCTCGGCGCCTGTGGCTCAATCGGCTAAGGCGCCAGCCACGTACACCTAAGGTGGCGGGTTCGAATCCCCAGCCCGGGCCCACCAAACAACAATGACGGCTGCAACCAAAAAGTAGCCAGGCGTTGTGGCAGGCGCCTGTAGTCCCAGCAACTTGGGAGGCTGAGGCAGGAGACTCGCTTGAGCCCAGGAGTTAGAGGTTGCTATGAGCTGTGATGCCATGGCACTCTACCTAGGGGGATAGCTTGAGGCTCTGTCTCCAAAAAAAAAAAAAAAAAAAAGAACAATATTTATAAACCAAGATCCTGCCACTTGGTGTGCTATGATTACTGAGGTATCATTACTCTTAGGCCCTCTCAGTAGACAAAGCTAGAAAATACATATGTGAATGCTAACATACACACAAGATATCTACATTTATTTCTACACCTGTCTATCTGTATATATGTTGCAAATCCTGAGTTGTATTAACACCTCTGATTCCAATCCCAGATTGAATGTGTGGTTCACTCTGTGCTTCCCCTTTTGTTTATCTGTAGCTTCTTTCTCCAACAGTGAGAGACCCTGCTTTCATTGTCTACAATGGACTCACTCATTTGTTTAATACTAGTATACACAAAAATAGGCATGCAGTTGCTGATCTATGCATAAGAGGAACAATTTACTGCCTAGACACCAGTGTCTGTATACCTCGTTCTTTTCCTCTTTAGTCTCGCAGTGTCCAAAGTCCTGTCTTCTAGGTAATCTAGGTTAGTTCTCTTCCCCTCCATTCACACGGAGGTGATGTAGTGTTCAGCTGTGTCATACAGGTAGGCTCATGTGTTACTTGTGACATTCCATTTTGGGTTTCTTCCACTTCCTGGTTGATTTTAACTGTTTATTAGGGTAAAGATATGTACATGAAGCATCACTATGGTTCTGGTTTAAACCTACATAAAAAATACATTCAGAAAAGTGTTTCTCCCTCTTTATCTCTACACTCCTCCATTCATTCCTGCTCATACCTTTCCTATGCCTTTTCTGCAGGTAACAAGTCTCTCTAGTTTGTCAATTATCTTTCCTGTTTTCTTTTGCATAAATGTGCAGACTTTTCTTTTGCATAAATGTGCAAAAGAAGTATATACTTTCTTATATGTTTATATCCTGCTTTCTCTTACATGTAGGGTAACATGCTACATACCCTTTGGGGCTTTTCCTTGTCACTTAGTGGCACATTCTGAAAATCACTCTATCTGTTCACAGGCATCTTCCTCCCTGTTTCACAGGAGCATCATGTAGGGGCACTGCGGTTTGTTTAACCACTCTTCTATGTGTGAAAATTTGGCTTACTTCCAATATTTTGTAATTATAAGCAATGCTATAATCTTGGCATGTGTATTTTTATATTTCAAGTAAGTTTGTCTCCAGGGCAGGTACCTAGATGTGGGACTAGTGCATATGTAGTGTTGTTAGGTATTACCAACTTGCCTGCCAGGACTGTACCAGTGCCCACTCTCACCACAACTTAGGGGGAGAATCTGTGCCTCCAGAGCTTCACCAACAGAATGTGCTAACTGCTTTTAAACTCTCACCCATCTGATAGTAAGAAATTATACCTCAGTATGTTTATCAAACTATAAGTGAATTTGAACTTTTTTCATATATTTGAGGGATGTTTATATATTTTAGTGTATATTCCTGGCTTTTGACCCCATTATTCTATTAGGTCTTGGTCTTTTATCTCTCAATTTCTGCAAGCTCTGCATATGTCTATGTCTGTAATTAGCATATATATATCATGAATATGTTCTCCTAGTATGTGAGGTGTCTTTTGGTTTTTTTTAGGGTGTGTATTTTTTTTCCTTTGCCATAAAAGATGTTTTAAAATTTTTTATATTGTTGGATTTCTCAATCTTTGCTTTTATTGACCTGAGATATTGAGTCATAGTTAGAAGGTTCTTCCCTACACCTCTAACAAGGTTAAAGACAAATTTGTTCATGTTTTCTTCACATACTTACGTGCTTCCATTTTTCATTTAAATCCCAGCACTCCTAGGGTCACTCTTGTGTAAGATGTGAGCTATGAATCTCATTTCTTTTCTCTCTTGCCAAACGGCCACCATTTGCTCAGTGCCATTTGCTAAAAAGCCCAGCGTTGCCCCAATGATTAGAGATGCCATCTAATAAACTCATTTTTAACCCTATAACAATGAAGAGATTATGAGAATCGTCAGCAGACAAAAAATGTCAAAACAACTGAATTACAGAAAGCAACCACAGTAGAGGAGCCCTGACAGACCAAGCTGAGGGAGGAGCTGCTCCCTGGGATGCATGCACTTGCAGAGAAGGATATTATGTGACGTACCCAAAAAAAGCCAATTTATCAAGATGCCTGGAAATATTAAATGCACATCAACCGCAGTGTTATAATCAAAACCAACCAACTGTTGGCTGGTTTTGATTTAACAAAAATGCCATGACTCTGGTTTAACACAGGTTGGGGTTGGAAAAATCCTTTCTTTATTTGTTATTCTGGAATTATTTTCCATGTCAGCCCACAGAGTCAGCAGCACTTACACGGAGCTCCCAGCTATGATTGCAGTGACATCCTGACATCCCTCACAAACTTTAGGCCCATAGGAAACAGCTGGGTATGGTATTCACACAAGTCTTCCAGCTGTGAATTTTTATCTTTTGCTTTTGGCTTCTTAAAATTTTACCAGTTCATTTCCATTGTCCTAGAAAAGCTTCAGATATTAAAAAATCAGTTATGTTTTAGAGGGAATGGTTTTGAGACAGGACTTTTTATTCTGAAAAACCATGAAAAGCCAAGCAAAGAAGCTTCCGGCTGCATCACATAAGCTGCTCAGTTCCAAGTTAGTCCTGAGCACTTCTCTGCCTCCTTCCCTGAAAAGCACTGAGAGATAAATCATCTGATTTCACAAATTCTTGGTGAATTCTTGGTGTAATTCTTGGTGAATTACAAACTGGATGACAAATATTACATAAATAGGATCTGTTTGACATTTTAGGAAATGTTCCAGAACCCAGCTTTGAAGGTGTGCACAAGGTAGGTCAACAAAGCAGCTAGATCATACCAAAAGAGCGACCCATACCTCTAAGCTGTTGCAATCAGTGAGTCAGCCAGAGTCCTCACTTCATGTTTAAAGAATGTCTTTCCTCCAGGGAGTTCTCTTTGCATTCATTAACTCATTAATCATCCAACTATTTCCCTTGGAGAAAGGAAAGTGGAGAAACTCACATTCTACTCACTCTCTTATTCCCAGGAGGAAATATTGAGGTGCAGAAAGAATAAGTAATTTCCTCATCTGTAAAATGAGTCCTCTGGCCTACTCCAGGCCTTTTGCCCTAGGTACTTGATGAGAATGAAAAATCTGAGAAGTTCTTTACTTCTTAGGAAAAAATAAAATTACATATGGCTAGTCAGGCAAATTGTCAGAGGTTATAGTGCTATAACTTGAATGAGAATCTTAATAAAAATGAAAATACAGTGTGCAAGTCTCTACTGCTCTTTTGTGGATTCTCCTATTTTTTTCTGGTGTATCATAGAGATGTTCCTAATTCATGAGGCTTCCCTGGGATGGTCACTATTTGAAAGTATTAACACATTTATTATACCCACAACAGAACATAGTTAATTAACGTTGGGGAGATGCCATCTTTATTTCTTATTTTTTTTGTTTTTTGGGATTTTTCTGTTTTTTGTTTTTGTTTTTTGAGACAGAGTCTCACTTTGTCATCTGCTGTGGTGTCATAGCTCACAGCAACCTCAAACTCTTGGGCTTAAGTGATTCTCTTGCCTCAGCCTCCCAAGTAGCTAGGACTACAGGTGCCCACCACAATGCCCAGCTATTTTTTTGTTGTTTTTGTTGCAGTTGTCATTGTTGTTTAGCAGGCCTGGGCCACATTTGAACCCACCAGCCTTGGTGATGTGGCCAGCACCCTACCCATTGAGCTATGGGTGCCACCCAGGATGCCATCTTTGCATGTAAAATTTTATTTAATCCTGGCAACAACCAAAGACAAAAACATTATGATTCCCCTTTGATAAGTAAAGACACTACAGCCAGTAGGTGTCAGAGCTAGGGGGTTAAATGCACACTCTTCTCAATACATAGAACATTCACCAGCAATGACAGGTTTCATCTTAATTCACATTAATTCCAACATTTTAAATTATCTAACTCACAAAACAGGCATGCATCTGTATTTGTCATTTTGGAAATTCTGTGCTTCTGGACAAGACAAAAGCTAACTCAGCTATCACAGGCAGAGGAATAATAAACGATTCACTCACTAGGAAAGGCTGCTGGGGGAGGTAGGGCTCACAGGGACCCTCAGAAGGATGTGCCACACTTGTATCACAACAAGGAGTGTCTAGGGAAGAAGACATTGTGGGGATTTTAAAGTTTCTTTCAACAATGTTCGACATATACACTATGGCATTAGTTACTGACTTAAGCTGTAATACAGTGATATAAGTAATAGAGATTGGTTTCCTTGTTACGCCGATTTTCAGCCAATCTAATCCTTGAGTATGGCATAATGAATCCCCTGCAGAAATCAGGAAAAAGCTTCTTCCTTTAGTGATTCAGCTTTGTGGATTTGGGAGAGGCAGGAAGAGTCGTATCTCCACCACTAAATAAACACAGACCTCATTAGGCAGCCAGCATCCCTTCACTGGAACAAACTGTGCCTCTGTGGAAATATGAGAGGCAAAGTCTAGGAGATCACAAATGGGTTTGCTCCCCCCCCAGCCCAAGGCAGCAGGTGCTGCCCCTCTAGCTGACTGGGGCACAGTCTTCACAAGCACAGGCAGTGGCCCTGTCCAGCCTGTGAGATCACACTCGCCTGGTGACCTGGATCAGGGAAACCTCAGTACAAGTCATACTACTGACTGTTGGACCATATAAACCTCTATCTTCTCACATTTGTGCTGCTATAACAAAACACCTCAGGCTGGGTAATTTATAAAGAGCACAAATTCACTTCTCACAGTTCTGGAGGCTATAAAGCTCATGTCCTGGCACTGGTGGGATTGGTGTCCACCAGGACTGCTTTCTGCTGCTAGGAGGGCTCCTGGTTGCTGGAGTGGTGGGATGAGCAGAAGGCAGAGGTGGTGCCTGGCAGCTCTTCTACAAGAGCACTGAGCCCGCCCCCTTGGGCTCACCCTCATGACTTAACCACCTCCTAGAGGCCCTACCTCTTATCACTGTCACATTGGTGATTAAATTTTCATATATGAGTGTTGGGGATACATTCCGAACATAACAGTCTTTGAATTCAGTTTCCATTTCTCTTATGTGTGAATAATAATAATTACCTCAAGGGTTATTGTTGGAATAAACGAGATAAAGTTTGTAGAGTTCTCAGCACAATTTATGGCACATGACTCTAAATGGATAATAGTTATTACTATGAACAAGCCAAAAATTTATACCCTGGGGAAAATGAGCAAAGAACATGGAAGAATAATTCACAAAAGAAATCGGACTATTAACATCCAAAAAAATGATATTCAATAACAACAGCAATAAAGTATATCAGGAATGAAGCAAGTCAGCATTTTTCACCCAAATATTGATAAAAGTTAAAATGAAAAATTATACCCAGTACTGAAAAGAGGTAAGGATCTGGCACTCTTATAGTTTGATAATGGGAATGTAAATCTATAAAAAATTTTCAGATGGAAACTTGGCAATACCTATGTATATCAAAGCCTTAGAATGCCAACATATTCTCTGAGAAATTTCAGCTCTAAGAATTTATCCTAATGAATATCAGATATCAAAAATATAAATGTAAAAAAGCTTTTATGACAAAAATTATATATAAAGCAGAAGCTAGAAAGAATGTTCAGCAATGAGGAATGTATTAAATAAATTATGGTACATCAATACTGTTGAAACGTGTTTGGTTACACAAAGAGAGACATCCAGTTTGCTTCCAGGCAGTGAATAGTCATTAGAACCATAAGTAGCACAAAAGGCAGCCGAGAATCTATGTCTGCAGCCAGGCTCCAGTGGAAAAACCAACACACATCGCCTAGGAGGTGCTAGTGCAGACGCCCATCAAGACCCACTAAAGACTACATGGGGTTAAAAGAATCAGAGGGCTATTCAGGCCCCAGGAGCTTAGAAAGTTTTAGAGAGTTTGTCCTCACACCATCACTCTGAATTTGTCAGTCCTGCACCTGCTTCCACCTGACTGTTTCTGCTACTCCTGCTGACCTCTGCCTCGCCCTGCTCTGCATTATTCAGTTCTGATAATCATAGTTTGCTCTCTGTCTTGGCATCTGCTACTTTATTTCTCGCCTACCAACCTGTTCCACGAGGGTCTTCTACCTTCTGCTCCCATTAAGTTCTCAAAAAAATGTGAGTGGTTGAATGCGTTGCCGTCATCCCTGCCCAACTGGGCAAGCTTCTGTGACAAGTCATCTCAGAGGTCATGGAGGCCATTGGAACTGCCCTTGGAAAGGTCAGAAGTTAAGAAGGAGACATGTATACACATGTGGACCATAGATATGATTTGTTTGGCCTGCACTTTATCGGCCCACACAGATCAGGAATTTCATTTCAAAATAGAAATTTTTACATTTTCTTAAAAACCCAAAGATCTGGCAACATTTACTCTTTATTTCTAGATGGCAAAGGCTGGGCTGTCCCTTAAGACACAGGGCACGTTCTCTCTAGTTCTTTGCAGTATCCAACATCGGTTCCCACATCTGCCTTCTTACCTCAATCAGGTCACTTTCCTGGCTTTTATTGGCCCTTGAGGTTCAAACTCTGAATTAAAGACCCTTCTCTGCCTCACACATCTGGGACCAGAAGGGTGAAGTCAGATAAGAAGAAGCAACTCCAAATCTATAGGAGACAATACGTTCCTGCTCCCTCAGCAGAAAGCCATGTACAGGAGGATCTGTGGCTCTCTCTTCTTGGCTGCTGACACACCATCTAGGCTGAGGGAGACCTGGAAGCTTCCAGGCCATGTGAGTAACAGCCATGGCTGCCTGGGCAAGCACAGGCAGGCCCCACAAAGCCGGGGCCTGCATCACTACAGCATCAGCTTCGACAAATATCCCCCAGGTTACTTTGGAAAGTTGGAATGAGGCATGAGCACTTACAGAAGAACCAGAGCTTTTGCCAACTGTCAGCCTTGACAAACTGCACACTGGCCGTGAGCAGACAGGGTCCATGCTGCCAAAGGAAGACTGGAGGTGCTCCCCTCACTGTGTAGTGTGACCAGCCGCTACATGGCTCCCAGACTGCCGTTTTCATGAAGACCAGTTCTTTAGCAGAAAAGCTGAGGAGAAGATTCAGGGTTCTGAAGTGTCTTACATCTGGGTGGCTTGAAGCCACGTAGAGGAGGGTCATTAAATGTTAATTAATGCTTTTTCTAAAAAAAAGAAAAAGAAGCTGGAGCTGTGGGCATTGCAGGCATTCTGAGGCTAGGATTATCTATTATACAGACAGGGCAAATGCATGTATTCTTATAAATATCAATATAGATCATAATTATTTACATTCAGATACATTGTTGTGAAAAACATGTTCAAATCAAAGATTGTATCTCATTTTTATATATACATGCATTTCTTATTATTTAATTCTAATCATTTCCTGGTTTGATAATTGGATACAAATTTTGGAGGCAGTGGGAGGATGAGCTATATATATGTTCTATTACTTTAAATGTGGAAAAAATATACTGTGTTTTAAGCCCTTCCAAAAACTCCAACCATTATTCCAAAATTTAATTATACCCTCTTAAACATCTATATAGTAACACTCCGAAGAATTTCTGTATAAAGGAATTACATAGAACACCAACTGCATAATTAATACTTCATCAGCTTTTTTTTTTTTTTTTTAAAGACAGTGTCTCACTAGGTTGCCCCAGCTGATCTGAACTCCTGGGCTCAGGTAAAACTCTCACTTTAGCTTCCTGATAAGTAGGGGTACAGGCAGCACCAACTCTTACAAGGCTTTTTAGTGGGTACATTTTCATGAGTATGCAATAATGCAGTATTGTATCCAACAGACAATATGTGCTGTCATAAGCATGTTTAATATAAGCTAAAAACTACTGTTTTAAAGTTTTGTGATAAATACAACTAACACTTAGATAAAATATGTAGATATGTTTTAAAAAGAGTGGTTTAGGGAGGGGGATGGGAGTGCAGACAGGTAGACACTGATGCTGCTCAGAGGTGGGTATGGGAGTAGGAGTGAGCTGGCAGAGAGGGAGAGACACAGTCAGGGCCTGCGGGTCACCTGTGTTCACATCCCAGGACTTGGGCGCTCAGAGTACATGGCCATAAACCATTATCTAAAATGTTAGGTAAAGCCATGGACCAAAACAAAACAAGACTTGTGAGAACAATCATTTTCTTTGCCTTAATGTCAAGTTTTTAAAGACTGGAAAGGGGCCTTTAGGTCTCCTTTCTCTTCCTGGGCTCTGGAACGGGCATCAAGTTAAGCAAGTTCTCAGTACCATCCACTTCACTAAACCCAGCCTTCTTCAGAAGATTTAGGACTTCTGCTTTGCATCAATCACTTCTTTGAAACCTTGGAAGTCAGCAACAAATTGCAGTACTGGTTTCTAAAACCACAGTCCATTCGTTGTTTGTTATGATTCATGCCAAAGCCAGTTGATAAATTAGAAGACCTTCCAAATATCAAAGCTCTTCCATAAATTCTTTCCTGAAGCAGTGTTGCCCGCATCATCGGACTATATATCGGTATAAAAGAGTCACACACTGCATCGCCCTCTGCAGATGAGGTGCCCGGAAGGCTGCAGTGACTCAGGTCCAGAGGCTGCATAATGACGTAATGCTGAAAGGCAAAAAGCCCATGGTGATGTCATCTCCATAGCTGTCAACACTAGAAGGACACCTGGGGCTTAGTGTATTATCCAAAGAGCCTTGTGTGCAAGTCCTCCGTCCTGTGTACTCCTTGACCAATAGACAGCTGCTACCGTAGTCACTGAACGTTGCCTTGGTCACCTGTCTTTAGGAGCCAGATCACATTGAGCAGGTAGTCCACCCCTCCAAGTCCCTAAAAGGCTAGGGGCGAGGGGTTCAGAGTGACACACAGCAGAGGTTCAGATGCTTCATGCTGTGGCACTTCTGTCTTCTTTTCTGAAGTGACCATACAAGATGTCATTTGCTTTCAAAACAGTCTAATTTAGTCCACACTAAAAATTTGTGAGGCAGTTCACTTACCTCTGTCAGTAGTTCCCTGTTACTCCTGGGCTCAGGTACTTTCCTCACAGTCTTTCAACATTCTCAGGAGACATTTTCGCAGACTTTGTGGGGAATCTGAGGAGATAACAGTGTGGAAACTGCAACCCAGGACTCAGTGCTATCAAGAGCCCAGGGGGCCTCCTGTAGCACCTTCCATCTCTGGCCCTGACTTTGTGAGCAGATCAAAGTTTCACTGCTGGGAATGTGCATCTATTGCAACAATCCTCCTGCCATTTTTGAATTTTAGAAAAAGCTTTTATAAATCCTTAAAACAAATATTAAGATGGTGAGAATTTGATGACAAGCGCTATCCAAACTATAAGAAAACAAAAGGGCACAAATCAAGGTTAATAGTAGTTATCACTCAGAGATGGGACAGACCATTTTTCTTTAAGTTCCTAAATGCTTCCAATCTATCTGAAATGAATAAGTATCAATGTTATAGTTTAAATGTGACAAATAGATAAATAAATAAAATAAAATGTTATCTATATGGACCAGCAAAGTATTTCACAACCAGACCACATTATTGTAGGCCTCAAACCAGAAAGGTATTTCAAAACTATTTTCTGCACATTTATACTGCAAGACTTTATTAAAAATCTAACAGAATATTAAAATGTGACTCTTGCATCTGTTTCCAAAGGAAACAGTCTTGCAAAGGAGGTGTCAGAAAACTGGTTTTCTGTCCCAGAGCCATGCTCATGCCAGTGATCCTAGCATTCTGGGAGGCCCAGGTGGGTGGATAGCTTGAGCTCATGGGCTCAAGACCACCCTGAGCAAAAAAGTGAGATAACCCCACACATCTGGACTAAAAACAGAAAAACTGATGTTGCTGTAAGCTATGACACCACAGCACTCTATCCAGTTTGATTCTGTCAAAGAAAGGGGAGGGGAGGGGAGGGGAGGAAAACCCAGCTGACACCTCCGTTTTGGCCTTGGAAGATCCTGAGCAGAGAACCCAGTTGAGCCTGCCCGAACTTTTGACTTACAGAACTGAGATCACAAGTGGCTGCTGTTTTTAACCTACTAAGTTTGTGGTCATTTGTTACACAGCAATTATAAGCTGAA
>CAUYQV010177105.1:0-11682 GCA_963574575.1 Galagoides demidoff | reverse complement strand
GAGGCAGGAGACTCGCTTGAGCCCAGGAGTTGGAGGTTGCTATGAGCTGTGATGCCATGGCACTCTACCCAGGGGGATAGCTTGAGGCTCCATCTCAAAAAAAAAAAAAAAAATATATATATATATATATATATATATATATATATATATACTAAAAAGCTTCACATGATAAAGGAAGGGAGAGATTGAGATTGTATCCAATTAAAAAATTAATAGAGCTTTGCCCAGTGTCTCAGGCTTGTAATCCTAGCACTCTGGGAGGCTGAAAGGGTGGATCGCTTGAGCTCAAGAGTTCCAGACCAGCCTGAGCTGTATTGAAATGCTGTCTCTATTAAAAATAGAAAAATTAGCCGGGCATTGTGGTGGGCACCTGTAGTCTCATCTACTCAGAAGGTCAAGGTAGGAGAATGGCCCAGGAGTTTGAGATTGTGTGACCTAGGGAGTATGAGATTGCTGTGCGCTAGGTCACTCTAGCCTGGACAACAATGTGACTCTGACTCAAAAACAAGTATCAGTAATGGAAACTAGGGATAAACTTTTGGAGATGTTCTAGCTCAGACTCCATCTGATATCTTTTCGTGTAAGGATATCAGAGAAAAGAGGGAGTCAAAATTATAATATTTATTCAACATTCACTAGGTAGTTTTCTATCTGCCTGGCTAAGTGTTTTTATTTCATTTCATATTTTCATTTTTATAAAACCCTTTTAGTTGGCTTTGCTGTTCTCTTCATGTTAATGTTACTTCTGGGAAAATGGCCTGCTAGGTTTAACTGCCGTTTGAACCTTCCAAACCTCTTATTGAGTCTTGGACCACTTGGCAGCACTGTCAGGAGGTAGGACCTAGTGGGAGGCATTTGGGTCACAGGGGGTGTATTTCTCATGTACAGATTAGTCCCTTTATCTCATGAGTTTTCATTCTCATGGGAATGAATTAGTTCTCACAAGAGTGGGTTGTTATACTGTGGGCTCAGCCTCTACTGTGTGTCTCTTTACACACACGTACTCTCCTTTCTGCTTCTCTGCCATGTTGTAATGCAGCATAAGGACCTAGCAGGAATGCAAGCAGATGCCAACCTCATGCTCTTGGACTTTATAGTCATTGGAATCAGTACCAAACAAATCTCTTTTCTTTAGAACTTTCCCAGCCTTAAGTTCTGTTATAGCAATGCAGAAAGAATTAAGAAACAAATATCTTAGCAAATTCAGAAAATTCTTACAGACGACAGAGCTAATAAGTGGTAGAGCTCAGAGGTAGTCCTGGGAATTCTTATTTGACAATCCAGGGTCTATGCTTTATCAATTACTCAGCTATACTTCCCTTTGTCCCTGAGGAGCCAGGTTTGGTTGGCTAAGTCACTCTAGCAAGAAAAGACATCAAGGTGCTACACTGAGTAGGAGAAAAATAATATCAATTTTCTTTGAACATCTTGACTGCAAGTTTTCAATGTGTATCAAACCATGGTTCCTAATTTAGAAAATAAAAATACATGATATCCAATTTAATTTCAATTTCAGATAAATAACGGATTTCTTTTGTCTAAATATAATCCACTCAATATTTGGCAAATATTATATTTAAAGATTGTTAACCAGGTATTTTGCACTTTGTCTGGCAACCTGAGATCAAAGTGAATGTGTTTGATTAGTAGTTGGGCATCAGCTCCAGCAGCTTAGGAAGAATAAGATTTACAACTAAAAAGTAAAGAATTGTCAGTTTCTAAGTTACACATGTGTATGTAGGTCTTGCAGAGTGCTGACAGGTGACACAAATAAATAGATAAAATCCATGAGTCAAAACAAAGAGTCAAAGCAGAAGAAAACAGATAGAGAAGCATTGATTTGGGGAAATATTTTCAAGGGGAAAGAAATGGCCACAAAGTCATAAAAAGAAAAGATGTAAGGCTTCCTGCATAACCAGAGCTGATAGTCTATAAAATCTGGGAAACACGTTGGCAAATGCAAATGCCTCGTAATATCAATGAGGATGAGGCCCAAGGGAAGGTCATTACATTTGGAGTTTATCTACTGTGGTAGACTGTTGCCTAAAGACAGTAACTCATTGTGTTGCTGTGACCAAAATATTCCAGCAATGTTAAGTATATTTACAACTGCAAGCACCTTTCTCCTTAAATAAAACAGCTATGGGATTTTGGATCTGAATATGCAGGAGAAGACATGTAGAAAGTCAAGGACAACCGTGAGTTATTTAAAATAATTGCACTAGGAGCAAACATTTAAATGAATGTTGTTTTTAATGCAAAACGACAGACGGTACAAAGAGGATTAAAAGTCAAGGAAGGTGTAATGACTATGGAATGAAGAAATCTAAAACTTATCTGTACTTTTTTTTGTTGTTATCGCATCACAAATTATCACAAAAGAACAGGCTTAAAACAACTCCCATTTACACTAATTTTAACTTTAACTTCTCATTCCTTTAATAGAATATTAATTCCATGAAAACAGGGACTTTGTCTAATAAAACACAGACTGCTTGAATTCCACAAGAAGTTTAACTAAATGCTATTATCAGACATTAATGAAACTTTACTAAGATATCATGGGTGTTAAGTTAGTTAATTACAATATTTTTGTGGCCTGAGAAATTTATCTTAGGTGTGGCTCCATGGCTTACAAAGTTATATCTGGTTACACTGTACCTGATGATCTCTTGGGCCACAAAGAATGTAATAAAGTGGTGTAAAGTGTCCACTAGTCTGTGGTCTGTAACTTAAATTAGAGAAAACAGGAAATGGTCAAAAATCATTACTGTTGGGGTTATATATAAAAACAATGTAGTCTTGACAATTCACAGGATTGATTTTCACATAGGTTTAGATCTTTGTAAAAATGTTTGGCTTGATTTTAAATAGAAGATGGTTTCAATTCCTTAAGAAAACCCACACAAAACTAGAATATATAAGATAGATGAGTTGGTTATTAAACTATTTCAAAGTAATTCTTTTCTCAGGAATGCATTTTTAAAAATTCATCATGAGTTTCAATCTCCAATCTATGCTGAAAAAAGTAAAATTATAATCATTGTTAATATTAATATGATAGCTAATAATTATTCATTGTGTATAATTTATCAGATACAAGCCTAAAACTGTGAGTGCATGTGCACATATGTATATGTGTGTGATGTAATCTTTATATCCACCTTACAAGAGCAATGCTATTAACATTCTCATTTCACAGCAGAGAGAAATGAAGCTAAGAATATTTAAGTAAAATTCCCAAGTAACGTCATGTGTTACTTAATGAGTATTCATTTTGAGAAATGCATCCTTAAACAATTCAATCATTGTGCAAACATCATGAAGTGTACTTACTTTCAAAACATAGATGATATAGTCAAGTACATGCCTAGGCCATATGATATAGTCTATTGCTCTTAGGCTACAAACTCACACAGCATGCTACTGTATTGAATACTGTAAGCAATTATAACACAGTGGGGAGTATTCTATGTCCACACGTAGAAAAGGTACAGAAAAAAATGTCCTATTGTAATCTTATGAGACCACTGTTATAAATGTGGTATGTGATTGACCAAAACACGGCTATGCAGTACGTGAGTGTACATAGCTAGTAAATACAGAATTAATTTAAAGTTTACATATGGTTTCTATTCAGAAATTTTATCATTTCATCCTTTGTGTAGCAGATGGTGCCTTTTCATAATTACTGTTTTCGAAATATTTGTAGCTCAGAAAATCGTTTTTAAAAAGTGTGTATCTATGTGTATATAAACTCACATTATTCATAGATGTGTGTATTTCTGCATTTCTATATTTTTCTTACTACTTACATAAGACATTCTGTACTTATTTTAGTGTATTGAAAGTAGGTCTGTTCTACACTAATTAGTTTATGAAGAGCATAAATTAGCAATGTTGCTCAGTGAATTGATAGAAAGAAATCAGAGAACTGTGAGCAAAAGGCAATATTCTTCATAGAAGCTATAACTAATGTTAAAGATATAATCTTTTTTTTTTAATAAAGATGAATACACTGTCTCAGTGTTCCACTCACTTAGTATTCGTTGACCACTTTCCATATTCAAGACATTGTATTCAGCACTGTAGAGGTCTTCTATCCTCAGTGGAGCTAAAAATCTACCAGGAGGTCAAAAACATTTATAGTTATTTTGCACACTTGGCAAAGTAAAATCATGCTCCAGGGAAAGAACAGCGAATTCTAACATCTAATTGAAGAAAATGTGAAGAAGACAAAGATGAGGATGTATCAACTAGATTTTAGATAATTTCATTAATTGATGAAGAATATCCCAAGTAGAGAGAGAAGTTCACACAAAGGCACAGAAGTGAGTTAAGTGAAAAAACAGTCATTGAGTAGTAAATAGTTTAGGTTTTTGTTTTGTATATATGAAATGTTGAAAGAGATGATAAAATCAAAAGCATCACATAAGATAAAATTAGGGAGAGCCTCAAAAATATCAGTCTGGCATTTTTGTATGATCCTGTAAGTTAGGGAAACACAGTAAACCTTTCTCAAGTAGGAAAGATAGGTAATTAGGTTTATTTTCACAAAGTTAAACCCAGATACAAAGTGGAGAAGGAATTGAAGGGAGCAATTGAAGAATACACAGGAGGTTAATGAACATATTCTTTTTTATTATCTATATGATCCATATATCTATTTTCTTTTTCATTTACTATTGAGGAAATAGAGGCTCAGAGAATTTTAGGGTGCATATAACTAAACTGAGTGGTAGTCAAACCAGTTAGAGCCCTTATTTCCCATTTTCTAGTTCTGTTTCCTAATTATATTGACATTGCTTTCTCTTCAAATGCTCATTCTGAGCAATTTTGAATAGTGTCTGATGTCTGCTAACTTAATAGCCATGTGAGAATATAGACCTGGGGTTGCTATGGTCTTACCCTGAGGATCTCAGAATGCCCAGATTCTGTCCCACTGATTTAAGTTTCTCCCTAGGATTTTCCTTGGTATTGGTAAGGAAATCTAACCAAATGAGAATACAGTGACTGCTGTATTAGTAGATAAACTAGAAGTGAACTGCTAGTTTGCAGAGATCTGGAATGGGGAAATGAAAACTGTGACATGGAGCTAAGCAGGGCTTTCTATTCCTCCTGCCTCTGATCACACTCTCCTCTCCCACCAACTACAGGTTTTAAGTCCGTTGAAGCCATTGCAAGAAAGGAAGCAGCGGGAAGAAAAAGAAAAACCCTTTCCCTTCACCTACTCCTCACAGAAAACGTAAGTGCTTTTCATTTGTCCAAATTTTAAGTCCCAGTAACATCATCCCATCCAATACTCAAGTACACCCCATCAATGTCTTGGACTCTAACCAATCACATTAGCACCATCTCTTTCCCTGGAAAGGAATGTAGGGAGCACAGAATTATGGGGAAGAGGATGAATCACAATTTCTCCTACCTTTGCTGTAGAAATATACTGAAGCTAACTATAGTACTTAAGGTTCTCCAAAGAACTGGAGGGACATGTATGGAAGATTTCTGCTTTCTCTTTTCTCTCTCTCCCCCAATCTCTCTCTCTCTCTCACACATTACCTCTCTGACAATAGATAGAATTGTGGATGATATCGATAGATATAGGCATATAAAACTTGAGCCAATAAGCTATCTATCTTATATAAATGGAAGGGTACAGTCATCCATTGTTTAACAATGGGTATCCATTTTGAGAAATCTGCCATTTGTCAATTTTATCAGTGTGCAAATATAAAGGGTACTTACACAAACTTAGACGGTATAGGCTACTATACCCTCGGCTACATAATAAAGCCAATTGCTCTGGTACATCCTGCCACTTTACTGAATACTGTAGGCAATTATAGTGAATACTGAAGGCAATTATAACATGAGTAAATTTGTGTGTATCTAAACTTATCTAAACATAAAAGTATTATACTTTTATGGGCCACTATTGTATATGTGGTTTATCATTGATCAAAAGTTGTTATGGAGCACATAACAGTGTATTTATCAAGAAGAGAAAGTTTGATTTAGAAAACTCTTAACTTGAGAACTATACCAGACATAGAGAAAGTAATGATTTTTCTGTTTTCTGGGTTATTTTATTTAATATTTTTGCTTAAGAATTAACTTTTGCTTTATTAAAGAAGAATTTTTAAAAATTTTTTATTAAGTCATAACTATGTAAATCATGTATACATTAATGCATTTATCGGGTACAATGTGCTGATTTTATATACAATTTGAAATGCTTACATCAAACTGGTTACATAGTCTTCACCTCACTTAATTATTGAGTTAAGTTATTAACTAAATTACTTGAAGAATTTTTTTTCTATTCTTTTTTTATCACTAAAATATAGTGATTTTAGACATGGCTTTGAGTGTAGGTGAGCAGTAACATGCACCAAATGTTGTCAAATAGGTGTTATTGAAAAAATTGTATCCATTAAAGCACTTCTATTTGTTAAATTTGGAACATTACTGCAATTGGGTAGGGTGATAAAAAATCTTGGTTTCTTATGAAAAAATAGCTTTTCACAAGAACATACCATGAGAGACTTTGTTGTAATACACTTCAAGAATATGGAACATATGACCAGGGTACAAGTCAAATCTGTGAAATGTAGAACATAGAGATGTTTTGGCACAATAATTGACTAAATGAGGTGAAAGCTGTGTTGATTGGCTTAATGTAACCACGTTAGATTGTACAAAAAAAAATCAGCACATTGTACCCCACCTGTGCATGAATGTACTCATGATCTATGAGTATTTGACTTTATATATAAAAAAAAATTGTAATAGCTGAGATACACAGAAGGGTGCAACTGGCAGTGGCATAACCATAGAAACCCCAGAAGCCCAAGTAAGTAGCACCACTTCCAGTGTACCTGCCTAACTTTTTTATGTTGAATAGGAAAATTTTTTATTTCCAGAAAAAAAAAGAATATATTAAATTTAAGTGAAAGGAGAACTGTGTCGTCCAGAGTTACCTTCTGAATTATTTCCTAGATCAGGACTTGATTAATGTCTGAGTTTCTGACATGGATTGATATTTGTTAAAGGTCACTCATGTGTCACTATGTTAGCTGGGAAAATAGAAGCAGATAACACTTCACTAGATGGTAACTAAGAGAGACTGACCCGTGAAAGTCCGTCCTGGAGTAAAAATAGCTTAGGCTGCGTGATTCTGAAAGGTACCAAACAATATTGGGCATTTCCTTTTGTATCACAAAGTTCCTCTGCCCATTGGGGACTCTTTCAAGCACAGCTAAAGAAAAGTTTGAAGTTTTCAACCCAAGAGTTACTGAAATGAGACAGGAAATGCATCTTCTGGCCCAGATGCCCTGCTGTCAGCTACCGTGAGCGCACCTCACAGTCACAGGCTGGCTATGTGACCTTGCACACTAGAACATTTTTCAAAATTTCATCTCATTTCGCCACTTCTTATTATGAACATTGACCAATATTTCAAAATCCCTAGATATTGCTTCACCAGGACTGAGTAGAAAAATTGCTAGATTCAGGAATTCTTTGAAAAGGGCCCTTAAAAAGTGATAAATTTAAATACGATAGGCACTCTGTTTTTATCCTGATGATCTTCATACTCAGACTAAGGGTTCTCAAAGTTCCTGCAGAAACAGAGGCACTTTTCTTTCGCTTAGAGGATAATCTCATGCTTTAGAAGTCTAGTTAGGGGTGCAGCAATAATTACAGGTTTTGGAGATTCCACTATTTTATTGAAAGTTGAAAAAAAGACTAAACCTGTGGTATACAATGCTCAAGTAGTGTTGGAGTAAAGGATAACATCAGATTCACTTTAAGTAAATTTTAATTTGCAAGAGTTTTTCTAGTGTGGCCAATAGTTTTCAAAGTGTGGTCTCTGAACATAAATGATGCTTCTGTTTCCAAGTGAAACATGTAAGATGTGAAAATTCTCAGTGACCTCAGAAACTCTGAAAACAGTACTTGGTATGATGTTTTAATCCCTCCAAATGACCCCAAAGCTTGCTAAGGTTTTGGAACTACTAGTTGCCAGAGTCTGCAAAAGTATTGAAAAAAATTACAGTGCTAGACAAATGCAAGATATAAGTTTTAACAGTTTATACTGGGTTTGTAATGTTGTTATTTTCTTAACAAGTAAGGAAGAAAACGTAACAGGGTAAAGTGATTTCTTGAAGTTCATTTAAAATTAATTTAGTCCTGGTGGAATTGCTACACATGCTACTGGCTATCTATGCTCAATAAATTTAAGTTTGTCTCATCTTCTCCATATACAAAAAAAAAAAAAAATAGAGATGAAATAGTGAAAGGATTTAAGAAGTATTTAGAAAGTAAAATCGACAAGACTAAATGACTGATGAGTTGAGAGAAATGAAGAGATGAGGCCAGTGACAGGAGAATGAGTAGTTGTGGGGTGAAGACGAGGGAGCTTTTACTTTTACGAAATTTGTTGTTTAGCAGTGGAGGAAATCTCAAATTTAAGAGATTCTTGACAGGCGTCCAGGGTTTCCACTAGGCCACCAGAAATGCCAGTCTCCCTTCCACTGTCCTAACTTCAGCTTTGATGGCTTCTCATAGTAGCTTCCTAGCAGGTGTTCAACTTTTCATCTCATCAGGCACCGCCTGTGTATGGTTTCAGAGTAAGATTCCTGCAGTACGAGCCTGCCAGCATCATCCCGGGATGAAAATTCTTGTATCAACTCCCAACCCCCACCCTTCCCCAATAGGTCAGGGCAGACCCACATTCAAAACTCTGTAAAAGTCTAAAGTTTTGACTTTTTCCCATCTCCTAGCTAAATCCTTTACAAGGCTATCATGTGAGTTATTCAGTCCTAGAAAATGATAACTCCAATATCTTTTCTCGTATACAAAATCTGCAGGAGACAATCACGAGAAGCAGTAATGGCTGTTGAAAAACAAAATCCCCACAGGCGGTAATGAGGAGGAGAGAAAGAGAATTCCATGCCTGGCTAGCCATTCACACCGAGAGTGGCTGTTTTATACGTGTCACTTTGTCCACTAATCTTCTGCTTAAACCCTCATTGCCGATGCTGCTCCTCATCCCACTGTTGCAGGGAGACAGGCCGTGGTGCGGTCTGTGGTGGGCTTGCACCCTCCCTTCAGCTGGAAGACTGACAGGGACATTTTCCTGTGTCCTCAACCATTTATTTCAGAAGACACAGACCAAACAGTGCCATGTGGGGAATCATGCCCACAAAATGATTCTCTCGGCAAATAATCTTTTGATCAGATGTATATAAATAGATAAAATGCAGAACTGACATGTGTCTGGATCACAGACAGCTGGAGCAGTTACAGAGGGAATCACATACAAGGAAAATAATTAACTGTTTATGTTGGTATTGAATGGAAGCAACGGCATTAGAATTGAAGTTTCTCTATTCATTTATGGACAGATTGGGCCGTAGCTGGCTGATGATCTTAACCAATTAATCAGTTCATTGAAGATACATATTCATTAATATTCAAATAAACTCACTGAGTATCTTTCATAAGTCAGAGGCAGTGCTCAGACATGTAATATAAACAGAGCTAATAAGATCGAGAATTTGAATGACATTCATTCCTTGACTACATTACAATTCAGTCAATATGTGTGAAGAAGGTAAAGAAGTGTCCCAGATGCTGTGTAAGTGCAGAGCCAAAGACAGACTGACTATGTGGAGGAGTCAGGAAGCATCACAGAGAAGACAGCTTTTGACCCCACACGGGCACAGTGAAGATGACGGGAGGCAGAGCTGAATAGGAGAATGGCAAAGAAGAGCAAGGAAGTTCGTAGAGAACAGCATGAACAAAGGCCCTGAGGCGACAGCACACACCCAGTCTGGGGTGTGTGTGAGAGAGAGGAAAATAACAGTTTTCAGATGCAAAGGGAACTTGCTGCCTGTCAGCTGAAACTGGAATTCTAGGTGACTCATTTTATCTTCATTTTTCTTTTGCCCTCTCTTTTGTTTATAATATAGACATGAAGTATCAGCCTTTGGAAAGGCTTCCAAATCAGGCTTTCATCTACTTTTTCAAACCTATGCCTCTCCTTATCTTTGCTGCAGATGAAGAGACCCAGACTCAACCTATATTTCACAAACATAAAGGACCCTGTCTCTTCCCTCTCCGAGTCTATGGCAACGGAATTGGTGGAGGGGAGCTCTTTCACACCCTGATGCCATTCCTGTGCTATTTCACTGGCTTACCTTCTTGCTTCTATTGACAAACTCTTGCCACTCTGAACAGCACATCTTTCACGATCTACTCATTCCTAACACTAGGTGAAATAGCTGTCTCCTTGGAAGATACAATTATTGCAAAACTGGTTACCCATTGAATTACTTGGCACCCTCATCAAAAATCAATTGACTATAAATATACTCCTTTATTTCTGGAGTCTCATTTACATGTTATGTAAATGGGAACATGGATCTCAATGTCTATTCTAATCCCAGTACCACATTCTTGACTACTCTGCCTTTGCAGTAAGCTTTGCAACTGGAAAGAAGTCCTCCAATTTTAATCTTGTTTCTCAAGATTCTTAAAGCCACTTCAGGTTCTTTGCATTTCATATTAATTTAAGAATAAGCTTGTCAATCTCTTAACAAAAATTCAAAGAGAAAATCTTATGCAGTGCTCGTGGGTATGTAAATTAATACAGCCATTATGGAAAACAGTATGGTGGATTCTCAAAAAATTAAAAATAGAAAAACCACCATATGATCCGACAATCCAATTACTGGATATATACCCCAAAGAAATGGAATTAGTATGTGGAAGAGATGTCTGTATTTCATCACTGCTCACAATAGTCAAGATACAGGATCAATCTAAATGCCCATCTACGGATGAATGGATAAAGAAATGGGTAGATATAGATACAGTACACACACACACACACACACACACACACAATGGAATGGTGCTCAACTAAAAAACAGAATGAAATCATGTTTCCAACAGAATGAAATCGTGATGTGTACAACTTAGGTGAACCTGGACAACATTATGTTAAATGAAACAAGGCAGGCACAAAAAAAGAGGCATGATCTCACTTACATAAAATCATCATAGATTCTTCATAGAGGTAATGAACAGAATAGTGATTACCAGAAACTGTGGAGGACTGTGGGGAGGAGAAACCAGGAAGGGCTGGTAAATTGGCACAAAGTTACAGTTAGGAAGAATAAATTCTGGTGTTTTGTTGTGCAGTAGGGATATCTAACAATAATGTAGTGTGTGTGTGTGTTTCAAGATGGAGAAGATTTTGATGTTATCACCACAAAGAAATGATAAGTTGAGAAAGTGATGGATTTTGTTATTACACAGTGTACAGATGCATTGAACATGACACTGTATCCCACAAGTACCTATAATAATTGTGTGTCAACTATAAATTTTCAAAAATATTAATGGAGAATATAGGTCTTACAAAGGATCAGAAGATTAATTTGGGGAGAATTGTCATCTTTAATGCCTTTAAAGATGTTTTGCAGTTTTCTTTGTACAATTTTGCATTTCTCTTGTTAAAGTTATGCTTAAGAATTTTGTTCATTTGGATTCTATTAATGTGAAATCATTTTAACCTTAATTGCATATTTGTTTTATTGTTTGCATTCTCAAATTAGTCATTGCTAGTGTATAAAAATGTACTCCATGCTATTTTTTTGTATTCTGAGCTTATGT